>SJYQ01008866.1:416654-467242 GCA_006410935.1 Redunca redunca | reverse complement strand
CCCCTAGAGGAGAGCATGGCATTCCACTCTAGTATTCTAGCTAGAAAAATCTCCACAGTGGAGGAGCCAGGCTACAGTCCACAGGGTCCCAGAGAGACATGACTGAGGTGACTGGAGCACAAGCCAGAAAGAGGCGGGGGCAGGGGGCGGGGGTGGTGTCAACAGGTCCACATTTATGGTGAAATAATAGGAAGGCCTCTTGCAAAATGACTGGAGAAAACCGAGGTTATCAAAACAGGTCTTGTGTGAATGAACAGTTAGCTCCAAACCTAACTTTGGTTCTACTACAAATGATTATATGCTTTTAGGTAGGTAAACTGTTTCCTTTTGTTTTTAATGTATTGTTAAAAGGCAGTGGAACTAGATAGCCGCAGACTCCTTAGGCTCAGAGGCTTCCAGCCTGAGAAATTTCTGTGAGTCAGCAACCATGGGAACAGCCTCAGGGGCGCAGCCTGGTGGCTCTGCCCGCAACCGGCAGCAGACCACCAGCAGTGTGGCCACTTTCTCCCTGAGGTTGTTGTGAGTCTGGAGCTTGCCTTAGCCACTCATTTTTCCTTTAAATTTGTCTCCAGAATTTGGGGCCCTTCCTGGTCAGGATAGAGATCTTCGTATTACAGACACCAGAAGGAACTATGTCCCCTCCCAGAAAGACAGAACTGCCCAGGAGGGAAGAGGTTCTGTCATAAAACATCTCCGAGATCAGTTCATCTGGTCCAAGCTTCCCATTTCACAGGTTGAGATTCCCAAGTCAACCCCCCCAAAAGCTGTGTTTTGTGAACTTCACAGATGGTGTTAGCACGTGTGCGCCCTACACACGGGACAGGGTAGGTGGGTGGACGGGGCTGTCTTGGAAAGACTGGGAAACTGAGGGAAGAGGGAGGCAGCCTGTTCAGATACTAGCAATTAGTACACGGAGCCAGAATGTATTACAGAGATCTGCGGCACACCCATTTTGGGGCCAGAAGAAACAGAATCTTCCCTTTGATTTTTTGTGATCTCCATGGGTAGCCGGTCTACAGGTGTACCGAGTGCTTTGTTGTACAATACGAAGATTTCCCAAAGATGCTACAGAGGCACATAATCCCTCAGGCAGAAACAGTATTCACAGGATACTAATACATGAAACATAAAGACAGTGTTTGCCACAGGATTTTTAATTCTTTAAGGGATTTAATTATATTAAAGAGCTAAATGAATCTGTTCCAAGAAAGATTCCATTCCCCTTTCACAGCCAGTTTCATGGTGAAAGGTTTCTCGGGACAGGTAGCTGTCCTCAGACAATTAACTGAGGCTTCAGGCTATTGTTGTGGTTGCCTTATTCAAAAAGGCTGAACTCTGAGGAGTCCCTGACAATCACTGTAGGGGACAACACAGGCAGAAACCTCACAGATTGTTAAGAAGAGGACCTTAAAAAAAAAAAAGAAAGGCAGACAGAAGATGCTGGGAAGGTAGGTAGTCAAATAAAGGTCTTTTGAGACTTTGAGACTACAGACGAGAAGCTTATGGAATGCACAGCTCAAAGTATAATCACCGAATGGCTGTGACAGATTTTTGTCCTCACCAGACCTTGGACTCTGAAGCTAGTTCTCATTATAATCCGGAAGCCCAGTGGATGGATGTGGGAATATCATTGCTCTCTATCCCCTCTGTATTGTTTAAAAGGTTTAGCAATTTTGCTTATGCTGCAAGTAAGAAAGCAAAAGCCTTCAGAAAATCAATCTGGGGACTTCCCTGGTGGTCTAGTGGTTAACAATCTGCCTTGCAATACAGGGGATGTGGGTTCCATCCCTGGTTGGGGAACTAAGATCCCACATGCCACAGCTACGCACTCGCGCACTCTGGAGCCTGTGTGTCACAACTAGAGTCCCTGGTGCTGCAAGGAAAGAGCCACATGACGCCAAGGAAGGCCCTATGGAGCCAAATGAATTATTAAACAGAACAACACAAAAAACACGAGGAGGCGCTGCCTTTCCAAGTGACTCCTTCAACTGGAAAAAAGAAAAATCCATCTGTCCAATCCAAAGAATTGGAGAAAATACTTACAAATCATTTTATCTGTGAAAGGACTGATACCCAGAATATATATTATAAAGAATGTCTACATCACAGCAACAAAAAAATCAAACAACTCAATTTAAAAAGTGGACAAGAGACATGAACACATGTTTACCCAAAGAAGACATACGTGGGTAAACCTTGAAGACATTATGCTAACTGAAGTAAACCATAAACAAAAAGAACAAATATTGCATGATTCTACTTATATGAAGTACACAAAGGAGTCAAATTCACAGAGAATGTACAACAGTGATTACCAGGGGCTGGGGCAGAGAAGAAATGGGAGTTACTGTTCAATGGGGATGGAGTTTCAGTTTGGAATAATGAAAAATTTCTAGAGATGGACACTGGTAATGGTTTCACAACCCATAAATACACTCAATGCCGCTGAAATGTACACTTAAGAATGGTTAATATGGGACTTAGCTGGTGGTGGAATTGATATGAATCAATGCAGGAGACACAGTTCAATCCCTGGTCTGGGGAGATTCCATAAATTTTCTAGGTTTACCATTCCATTTTTTTTGGCCATGAGCAAACATGTGGGATCTTAGTTCCTTGACTTCATGCACTGGCAGCGTGGAGCCTTAATCCACTGGACCACCAGGGAAGTCCGAATTCACCATTCTTAAGATGTAGAAATGAAAAAAAAAAAAAAAAAAAGATGTAGAAATGCATTAAAATTGAGAAAAACAGTAACTTTCCTTGAGCCCATCTCAGAGCTATTACAAAGCACCTGAATAAACTGAATTCAAAGTGGGTAAGAAACCCATCCAAGCAGAGAAGGGCTGTACTGAGCATGCCATGTTATGCTGAGCATGGGAGAAAAAGGTAGATGCCACTGGAGAAAAGGAAGAAAAACTAACATTTAATAAGATTTTAAAAGCCAAGTGTGGGTGAGTGTATCATTATGACAGCAGGGAGGGCCAGAAAAGAACTCACACTCACGTGCAAACTCTTTTCTAGGCTGGGTCTCCAAAGGTACAGAGCAAGAGAGAGCCACCCCTGGCGGCACATGCATGCCATTTAGGATTGACAGCTCTGGGTGAACAGATATGGAAACCCGCCTCCTTCGAAGGAAACCTTTCCTCCACAGCCCAGGCAAAAAGCTATTCCAAAGCCACTAGGGAGGACATGAAGTATACTGCTCTAATGTTTTTACACTGTACACACAGTGTATAATGCATCTGAAAGTAGACTGTGATGTATTAAAGTCACATGATATGAACCCTAGCACACACACTAAACAAACCAAAAAAGCTAAATATGAATGAGTCAACATGAGAATCCCCAAAAAGACAGTAAAAGAGAGGGAAAATCATCCAAAGAACAGACCCAACAAAGACAAAACAGCAAGATTACAGATGTAAATACAACTCTACCAACAACAATTAAATGTAAATTGCCTAAACACTCCCATTAAGAGCAAATGATCAGACTGGATTAAAAAAATCCATCTATATGCTATCAACAAGAAACCCACTTTAGATATGAAGACATAGACAGGTTGAAAGTAAAAACATGGAGTAAGATATATCCTGTGTAGATTAAAAGAGAGCGTAAGTGGTAGTACCAATACCAGATGAAACAGACTTTAGGACAAGGAATGTAACTTAGGAATGAAGACATGCATAATTTAAAAAGAGGTCAATCAATCTACATCTATCCAGACATAACAATCATAAATGTGGACATCCAAAAATAGAGCTTCAAAATACATAACCTAAAAATTGATTTTTAAAAAAAGGATTCAAAATAGACAAACTCAGAATTTAGTTAAAGGCTTCAACACTCCTTTGTTGGTAATTGATAGATCAAGTGTACATAAAATCAGTGAGGATAGAGAAGACCTTAACACCACTATCAGGGAGAAGGAAATGTCAACCCACTCCAGTACTCTTGCCTGGGAAATCCCATGGACGGAGGAACCTAGAGGGCTATAGTCCATGGGGTCGCGAAAGAGTTGGATACGACTTAGCGACTAAACTTTACCACCACTACCAAGCTACTTGACCTGCTAGACATTTATAAAACATTCTAGCCGACAACAGCAGACGACACATTCTATTTAAGTGAACATGGAACATCTACCCAGAGAGATTATTCTGGGTTCTAAAACAAGTCTCAATAAAAAGGACTGAAATATACAAAATATGTTCTTTGGCTACATGGAATTAAATTAGAAATCAGCAATAGAAAAACATTTGGGAAATTACCAAATATCAGGAAATTAAACAAAGCACTTTAAAATATTAATAATGTATCAAAGAAGACATCATAGAGGAAATGAGAAAATATTTTAAATAAATGCAAAAAATTCTTTCAATATATCGAATTTATAGAATAGATAAAGCAACATTTATAGGAAAACTCATAGCTTCAAATGATTAGATAAAGAAGGTCTCCATTTGAAAAACCTAAGCTTTAAAAAAAACAAAACAAAACTAAGCTACCTGAAGAAACTGAGGGGTTGTGTGTGGAAACAAATTAAACCCAAAACAAGCCAAAGGAAAGAAGTAATAATGAGAGGTAAAATCAATTACAGTAAACAAAAAAAGTCAATGAAACCAATAGCTGATTCTTTAAATAGACAGATCCTGAGATATTAAGTGAACAGTAGGAAATATTATGAATAAATTTATGCCAATCAATGACAGTTTGGTAAAATGGGGCAAATTCCTTGAAAGTATCAAACTACTAAAACTCACTGTTGTTGCTTAGTTGCTATGTCATGTCAGACTCTTTTGAGACCCCATGCACTGTACCTGCCACACTCCTCTGCCCATGGGATTTAACAGGCAGGAATGCTGGAGTGGGTTGCCGTTTTCTTCTCTAGAGGATCTTCTTGAACCAGGGATCAAACCCACATCTCCTGCTTGGAAGGAGCCACTAGGGAAGCCTGAAAGCTAAAGCTCATTCAAAAAGAAAAAGAACCTGAATAGCTCTCATAAATCAAAGAAATTAAGTTCACAGCTTAAAAAAAAGAAAAAAGAAAATTCAAGGCCAAGATAGCTTCTCTGGAGAATTCCACTAACATTTAAGGAAGAAATAACAACAACCCTCACACACTCTTCCAGAAAACAGACAAGCATATACTTCCCAACTCATTTTAGGAGACCTCCATTACTCTTGATACCAAAACCAGACAACAGCATCATCAGAAAACAAAGCTACTTTTCAATATTCCTCATAAACATAGAAATAATTTTAGCAAATTGAATCCAGCAACATATTAAAAAGATCATTACCAAGTGGAGTTTATCCTGAAAATGCAGCAGAGTTGGTTCAATATTCAAAAAGCAATCAATATATAATTCACTGTATCAACAGGCCAATAAAGAAAAGTCATGTACAGCTCATCTCCATAGATGAAGAAACACATTTGGCAATATTCAACACATAAGCTCTCAGCAAACCAACAGAAGAGGACTTTCTCAACTTGATAAGAAAAACCTATGGCTATCATAATCTTAAATGGTTAAAGACTAAATGTCTTCTCTTTTAAGACGGAGTCAAGAAAGATGTCTCACTCTTACCGCTCCTTTTAAAAGGAGTGTTTTGCAGGATGTTGAGCTGTTTAGACAGTGTGCACCCCGAGCAGTCAGGGTGGAACTGCCAACCTCCTTCCTTGGGAACTACACTCAGCATCTCAGCATCAAGCTATCATAGCTGAGCATCTCAGCTTTATCTTGATTTATTTTGTATAGCTGTTAGCAAGGTATGTCCCAATGTAACTGCTTTTTTACTTTTATGCACTTCAGCTTATGAAATGTCGGAGGAATGCTCTACCTTCAGTGAAGAAACCTGGATATGGTCAACTAATTTTGGGGGGTGGGGCGGTCAACTGATTTTTGACAAAGATTCCAAAACAATTCAAAAGAGGAAACAAGTGGACATTTATGTGCAAAAACAAAACAAAACCAATAACCTCACATTATGTACAAAAGCCAACTTGAAACTGATCATAAAGTTAAAATGTAAAACCTAAACTATAAAACTTCCAAAAGAAAATATAGCAGGAAAACCTTAAGTTAGGCCAGAAACCATAAATGAAAAAGTTGATAACTAAACTTCATTACATTAAAATGCCTGCTCATCAAAAGGCACTCTTAAGAAAATGAAACGACAAGTCAAACACTGGGAGAAAATATTTGCAAAACCCATTCCTGTAAAAGAGTTGCATCCTGAAATATAAGGAACTCTTACAAGTAAACATTAAGAAAAAAGCCAGAAAAGGGGCAAAAAGTATGAACTAATACTTCATCAAATGATAGCCATGGATGGCAAATAAGCACATGAACAGATGCTCAACATATACTTAACTGCAAATAAAAACCACAATGAGATACTACCTATTAAATGGCCAAAGTGTTTTAAACTGACGAAGTGCTGGTGGATATGAAGCTACTAGAAATCTTAAGTGTTGGTGGGAACGCAAAATGGTAAAGCTACTTTGAAAAGCAGTCTGGTAGTTTTGTTAAAACCGACAAATTCTAATGGCAAAGACTAGAAACCTAAATATCTTATACTAGTGAAGTTATACAACCCATTCATTGAGAAGCCAAAAATAAACTGAAACATCTATGACTTCAACAAGGATTTTCAACAAGGATTCCAAAGCTATTCAATGGAGAAAGCACAGTCTCTTCAAGAAATGGTGCTGGGACAACCACATACTAAAGAACGAAGGTGGACACCCCCTTATCTAACTTCGTATGCAAAAATTAACTCAAGGGGCTTCCGTGGTCGTCTGTCCAGTAGTTCCAATGCAGGGGACGGAGGTCCCATCGCTGTTCGGGGAACTAAGTCTACTAAGCCTGCAACTAGCCAGCACACTGCAATGAAGATACCATGTGTTGCAACCGAGACTTGATACAGCCAAGTAACTTAAAAAACAGGTCTTAAATATAAAACTATCAAACTATTAGAAGCAAGGGCTTCCCTGGTGGCTCAGACAGTAAGAAACCCACCTGCAATGTGGGAGACTTGGGTTCGATCCCTGGGTTGGGAAGATCCCCTGGAGGAGGGCATGGTAACCCACTCCAGTATTCTTGCCTGGAAAATCCGATGGAAAGAGGAGCCTGGTGGGCTACAGTCTATGGAGTCACAAAGAGTCAGACATGACTGAGTGACTAAGCACAGCACATCAGAAGCAAACATATAGATAAACTTCATGACCTTGGATTTGGAAGTAGATCCCTGTATTTGATACCAAAAGGACAAGCAACAAACAAAAAAGATAAACCAGACTTCATAAAAAGTGACAAAAGTTTGTGTGTCCAAGGGACATTAACAAGAATGTGAAAAGACAACTTCGAGAATAGGGGAAAATATTTAAAAATCGGATAAGGGTTTAATATCCAGGATTCAGAACAAACTCTTAAAACTCAGACACAAAAGACAAACAACTCAATTTAAAAATGGGCAATGGAGGGACTTCCCTGGTGGTCCAGTGGTTAAGATTTCGCCTTCCAATGCAGGGGCTGTGGGTTCCATCCCCAGTCAGGGGAGCTAAGATCGCACATGCCTCATGGCCAAAAATCAAAAACAGAAAGAAGAAGCAATACTGTAACAAATTCAATAAAGACTTTAAAAAAAAAAAAAAGAGGGCAATGGATCTGAATAGATCTTTCTCCAAAGAAGATACAGAAATGGCTAACAAGTACTTGAAAGAGATAACCAACATCACTGGTCATTAATAGAATACAAATTTCAAAACCACAATGAGATACTACTTCACATCCACTACAATGGCCTTAAAGAAAAAAGAAAAGAGGGATTGTGGAGAAACAGGAACTCTCACGTGTTGTTGGCAGGAATGTAAAATGGTGCAGCCACTGCAGGAAACAAATGTGGCAGTTTCTTAAGAAGTTAAACATAAAATTCTCAAGTGCTGCAGCCATTCTCCTCCCACATACCCAAAAGAACCAAAAATAAATATTCAAATAAACACCTGTTCACAAATGTTCATAACACCACTGTTCACAACAGCCAAAAGGTCCATCAACAAGTGAAGAGATAAACTGTGGTATATCCATACAGTGGATTAGCATTCAGCCATAAAATATACTTAAGTACTTTATACATCCCATATATAACTCAGATGAACCTTGAAAACATGCTTTGTGAAAGACACAAAACATCACATATTGTATGATTCCTTGTATATGAAATATCTACCAGGCAAATCCATAGAGACAGAATGGATTAGTGGTTGTCAAGCTAAAGGGATGGGAGGAGCAGATAATGGGCTCATTTTTTAACAGCTATGGGTGTTCTGGGCAGATGGAAAAATTTTAGAGGCACTGGTTGCACACCGTAAGCATCACTGAATCACACACTTTAGAATGATTAAATGTCACTGAATTGTATACTTTAAAATGATTAACTGTACATGATTCTCATCTAATAAAAAGAAAAAATGCATTGGTCTATCCAATTGCATATATATTTATAAAAAAGAGTAAAGCTATTATGTACTTTTTGTTGTTGACAACCAGTGCTTTTAATTACATTTTAAAACAGCATTCTGAGCTCTGCCTAAGGCTCAGTGGAGACTGAGAACTGTGAAGCAGCCAGGCTATTATGTATTGATAGAAGATTATGAAAGTAAAATTTTAAGTTGAAAAAGCTGTCGAGTATATACAGTAGGCGAGAATTTATAAATACATACTTATTTACTTGGTTTTACATAACACAAATGAAACCTGTAATATTGCTTGCCGGCAGAGAGCAAGGTGAGTGGCTGGCGACAGGGTAGAAGCTATTTTTTATATAAGGTTGTAGCTATATATTGTTGTACCTTTTGTATTTTGAACCATGTAAATGCATTAATATTAAAAAAAAAACTAAGAGAAAAATAAAGTTAACACGGAAAAGCAAAGTACAAAGCTAATCAAAACAATTTTGAAAATTAAGGGGAGATGGGACCTTTACTCTCCCAGATAGACTTGTGTAAGAGTAGACCAAAAAACAAAGAATAAAGTCCCAAAACAGACAAATACACTCACAGTATGAATACATACATATGTTTTATCTCTATATATCAGACTGACATAAACAAATAAATATAAAAATTCACACAGGGTAACTAGTCTATGAAAGACAGTGGAATAATCTTAGTTATCCCTATAGAAAAATAAAGTAGTAACTCCTACCTCACACCAAAAATAAATTTCATGTGTACTTGAGACACAAAACACATTTTAAAGAAGCTTTATATCCTCTGCACTGAGGAAAACTTCTTAAAGTGGATATGGAAAACACAAACTGCGAAAGTTTAATAAATTTAAAGTAAAAATTTCTAAACAGTAAAAGACATTATAGAGTAAAAAGACAGTCTGAGGTCTGGCATCAGTTATTTGGTTGCAAATGACCAAAAATAAATGGTAGGATCGAGAATATTTAAAGTATTCTTACAAATCAAGAAAAAAGCACAAGATAAAGGATATAAATATGCACTTCATAAATGGCCAGTAACATAAAGAGATGCTTATCCTCACTGGTTATTAAGGACATGCAGTTAAACCACACATAAGGTTTCAGTTTTACGTCCATCCAATTGGTAAAATACCACAATCTGACAATTGTCAATAAAGATGTGGAGCAAAGGCACTTTTGTATATTGCTTTTGGGAATTTAAATCGACACAATCATTTGAAGAATAATTTCACATCATCTAGAATAGTTGCAGATCCATACAGCTTAAGACTTAATTCTATTTCTTGATATACACACAGGAAACTGTTTCATATGAGTATAAACAGACACATACAAGAGTATTTATAGTAGTGGAAACCAGAGAACAACCCTAAATATCCAAAAGCAGGAGAATGACTCCATGGTGTTATATAGTATCCACATGATGAATTACTCTCAGCACAGAGCTATATGAAGCTAATCACTAAAAAAAAATGCAGATCAGAAAAAAACAAACTATCAAATGATATCATTTTATATAAAATCAAAAGCATTCTGCAAAAGCATTTGGCAACCAAACTTTTCTGGCAACACACAATTATTATAAAAGCCATATGGAATGATAAACACCAAAATTAGAATAATGATTATCTTTGGGAACAAGAAAGAGGAATGGTAATCAGGGAAGGTACACAGGGCTCAACTCTTTCATTCATGTTTTATTACTTTGGCAAGATCTGAAGCAAATAAAGGTAAAAGGGCACATGTGACCAAAGGGGGTTGTGGGTACATGAGTACTCATATTATGTTCTATACTTCAATGTACACTAGAATTGTATCATAATTCAAAATGAGAAAAAAAGATCAGAAGGAAAATTCCCAAATGATAATTATTATTTCCTAGTTGTAGGTTTATAGTTTTACTCTTTTCCCCTATGCATACTATCTAAATCTTCTATAATAAATGGGTATGGCTTTTATAATGGAAAAAAAAATCAACAAAAGTTATATACTTTAAAACTCACCTGGTAAATTCAAGACCGCTAACTGCCCACTAGAATCCATTTCCTTTTCCTAATAACCACAGGTAAGAGTGCCCAGCAAGAGACACTGCAGCTAGAGGAGGCCATGTAACTGAGTACTTGCTAATGGAAAATGAGCCAGGAAATAAGGGTTTTGCCCTTCAAATTAGGCATGAGTCCCATCCCCCTCCCCTGGCTGAATCAGGAACGTGATCCCTGCAAGCCTGAGTCAGCCATGCAGACAGAAACAAGACAATGGAGCAGTAACAGAAAGAAGCTGGGGCTCTGGGAATGCTGGAGCCCACCTGCCTGGCAACATCTGCCTTCTCTGGCCTGTTTGAGATAGCAAACTATCTTTCTTGAACTACTTTATTTTTGAGTCTCTGTTGTCCCAGATTAGCCAGTATTCTAATTAATAATGGCAGGAAAGACAACTTAAGGGTTGTACCTTCCATTTCTTCTCTTGAAGTTACCCTGTAAGAACAAAGAACTGTCTTTTAGAAAGGCCATCTAAAAACCACATTAACACATCAGTGGCTGAATCTCCACCAATTAATCTAGAAATTAATGAAGTATTCCAATGTAAATCCCCAATAAGACTCTTTCATTAAATACAACCACCTAAAGATTAAATTCATATGGAAGAAAGGTACAGCCAAGAAAAAGTATCAAAAGAACAGAGATTTACCATGTATCAAAATGTATTTTAAAACTATAGTAAAGTATAGTATTAGCACACAAATGGCCAAATAGATAAATGGAACAGAATTCAGAAACAAACTCATATATATATGGAAATAACCAAAACATAAAGGAAAAAACTCAATAAAACTGACAACATAGTTTATAACATCTACGACCAAACAGACACATACACACAAAAAAACCCACCATAAACAAAATTAACAAACCAGCAATAAACTGAGAGAAAACACTTAGATATAATGTATGTTCAGTATATAAACTGTATTTTTAAATGCTAATAAATCAATATAAAATTACCCAGTTGAANNNNGGGTAAAGGACATAAACAGGCAATTTATAGAAGAGGAAATACATATAAGCAATAAAAATAGATGCTTAATCTTACTAGTTAACTGGGAAATACACAAAATTTCATTTTCCCCCCATCAGATTAACCAAAATTAAGTCTGATAAAAGAGAAAAAAGCAGTATTCTCATACATTACCAACCTTAGTGTATTACAGGGGAAAGTAGTCAACCACCTGGAAGCACCATTGGTAGGGTCTACTAAAATTAAAAATGCACAGAATTTATCCAGCAATTCCACTACTTGGTATCTACTCTTGAAAAAGTCACGCACATTTGCAGAGACATATAAAAGAGTGTTCACTGGAACATCATTATAATAAAAAGTTAGAAGTAACTGAAAAACGTTCACTGCCAAAAAACAGCCAGTCACTCCACAGCACACACAGCAGGTTGAGAGAACACGAGAGACCCATACTAAGCAACAGGAAACATTCTCCAAACACAACCTGAAAAGATAAGCTGCAAAGTGCAGACCTTTTGGAAACATGTTTACATTTCTGTATTTTGCTATGCTCCCCCTTTAGAAAAGTCATGTTATCTGTCATATTAATGATCTTAGAAAAGGGTAGAAATTGTTATAATTGTACAGATATGCCAGAAAGGTTTTTAAAAAATCAGCAACTGTAACCGAATTTGTACTTGCTCTTTTCAGAAACATGTAAGTCACCAGTTCACTGCAGGGATGAACTGAGCTACCACACACAAGCTTTCATCACAGATGAGTAACTGCTGTTTATACTTTACCTACGTTTGGACTGCCTGAGTCCAAATGCCAATGTCAGTTCTGGAAATGTCATCCACTTAGTTTTCTGGTACAAAATTAAGTACCCTAATCAATTCACATCTTACAAGGGGCATGTCAACTAACAAAAATAGAGTCAGTGCCTCCATCTTTAATTATAAAACAAATCAGGTAAAATAAGCATCTGAAAAATGTAATATACTCAAAGGTGTTGAAGTAATAATCAACTTGGTCTTAAAAAACTTTCAGTAAGAAAGCTGAAGAACCCTAGGCAAATGTATGGAGAAGCCAGTCCAATACTGATTCACAGATGTTTTTATGGTCAAGGCTCTCTGTAGCATGGTTTCCAAGATGTGCTCACATATCAACAACTCTCTTTAACTGTCCCATGATCTGCCTTCATGGTAGCAACAAACTACACAGGGGGAAAAAAAAAGGTGGTAACCTCAGTGAGCCTCTCCAAATTTCCAAAGCGGAAAAAAAAATTTAATGTCCAAGTCTCCTGACACTTCAGTGGGGTCATTTTAAGAACAGCTTGTGGCATTTCACATCACACTGACTGGCATGCCTCACACTGCTGCTTCCCCAGGTGCTGCACCTCAGGAGATACTTTATAGTAGAGTATTCCGTCTTCAAGGAATATGCTATACCAACAGTTTGACAGGGGAAATATAGTAAGTCATTTAAATTAGAAGTCTGTTGTCTTCCCTTCCATCAAGAAATCTGGGGATTCCCTAGTGGCTCAGATGGTGAAGATTCTGCAGGCAGTATAGGAGACCTGGGTTCAATCTTGGGATGGGATGCAACCTGCTCCAGTGTTCTTGCCTGGAGAAAACCATGGACAGAGAAGCCTCACGGGTTACAGTCCATGGAGTCACAAAGAGTCAGATACGACTAAGCAACTAACACTTTCACAAGCTACAGGACACTTTCAAAACAAAAGTCTGAAAAACTGTCAATCTATTTTAACAAACTAGGGTAATCCACAGCAGAAACAAAATAATCAGCCAACAATTGTTTGTTATTGTTTAACTTTTTAAAACAGACCATTTAAAACATTTCTTTTCCTCCTACCCAAATGATGAAAAACAGAACTAATGCTTCAAAGAATAACTATATTAATGAAACATCAACAAGTTACAGATAAACATTTTAATTGATTAAATATATTATTTTCAAGATCTTTTGGAAATCGCACTTGTAATATTCTATTCGACAGCCAAAGGCAATAAAAAAAGTTTAAAACCAAAAATGTTCTGACATGAACATGTGACAGGAATTACTGCTATGTGAAGTAACATACACTGCTCCCAGGAATAATATTCTTAGAGAATAATTCATCTTAACATGTGCAAGGACAAATCTGTAATCAAAGGCTGGAAGAAATATATATTAGTGCCTGCTTTTTAAAAGTTTATTTTACATTTTAAATACAGTATTTTCTCATTAAAAAAAAAAATGCCAGGAGGTGCCTAACCCCATGGTTTCTATACCATATACACGAGAGCTGATGGACAATGTGACAAACCTTCTGAGTGTAACAAAATGAACACCTATAAACTGGGACTACTGAATCGAAATTAAAAAACACAAATTAAGTACTGCTTAGGAGAAAATAATCCAGTTTCTGAATAACCAAAAGAGAACAGAGTTAGATATGTACAAAACCAGGTATTAAAAAACAACCAAAAAAATGCAGCACACGAAAAAACAAACAGCCCCTTATGTAGTGAACTGTGTACATTGCAGCTAATCAATGGACACCCTCCTACAAGAAGTGATTTCTGATCAAAAAGTCTAAGTATTTCAGTGACAACATATAATAACAACATTACGTGTATATTGCCATCTTTGTAATTTTCTATCTATACCATCCTTCTGAAAACAAGAATCTCTAGTCAATCACTTACACAAATTTGAGGCAATTAATCAATATTTGTTTCTAGTAAGGAAAACAAAGATGTACCTCCTTCCATCAATGAACACATAATACAGATTAAAGCTATAAAAAAATTTAAGCATGGCCATATGCATTTCCAATTCTTTCTATTAAGTAATTCCCAACTGGGATCATGTAGGATATGCGCCTAAGTAGTATCAATTCAAAAGAAAATGGACTATCTCTGGCAGTGATTTCCATATTAGTGCAATGTTATTCACCATACACTGAATTATATTTAAATGACCTTATATATTTTAATTCAGTAGGTGTCAATTTGTTTACAAAATCCCTAACTATATGCTTGTGTAGAAAACAGTTTCAATTTGAGATGTTCAAAAAAAGCTAAATAAAGCTAAATCAAGACAAAAATGAATTACTTTTTTTGCTTTGCTACTGGTAGTATAAATACCAGATGAGGAGAAAAGGGCCAAGGGTTTGTGGAGGCTTGCTAATTTGCTAAGATGGATGTTTTCAGTGTTCTATGTGTCTTGATACTTCAATTATCAATTAGGTTTGAACATTCTATATTAAGATTATTCAGAAAATAATTATCTGTAACATAGCTCTGAACTAAACAGCCGTACCCCAAGCAAAACAATCTGGGTCATTCAGAATAAGATCAAATTGAGGCCATTTCTTTTCTATTATAATCTGTGACATCTTAAGTTTCAAAAATGGAGACCTTCGATGAAAGTGCGATGTACCTCATGTAGACTATTCTAGGATTTCAAATCAGAGGGCACTGTAAAGTAACTATGGGCTCCAGAAAACACATAGAGCAGGCAGCAATGGACTAACCATCAGCCAGGTGGGGTCAATGTTGAGCTGTTTTATTTTGGAGACTTTAA
This sequence comes from Redunca redunca, assembly GCA_006410935.1. Classification (NCBI taxonomy): domain Eukaryota; kingdom Metazoa; phylum Chordata; class Mammalia; order Artiodactyla; family Bovidae; genus Redunca; species Redunca redunca. The sequence goes on along the minus strand of SJYQ01008866.1, from coordinate 452,158 downwards.
AAGATTTAACACGTAGCTCGTGTAATATCAGCATCCACTCGTAACTCTGCTGGTCAACTCCGAAGGGCTGGATGACTCTGAGGAGTCCCTTTAACCCCAAAGTACTAATGCTCAAGAGTTTCAAGGAAATCCTGATTGCCAGCAAGAGTCCCAACCCATCAGACCAAAATCAATAGGGTAAACACTGACTGCAATGCTCCACAAAAGTCAAAGAAATTTCCAAATTAAATACCATCTTCCGCTCAACCCTAGCCTCCAGACTCTGTAACATCTTTATCTAGTATAATAGACTCTGTAGTAGACTGATTTTGACCTCCACAAAGAGTAGGAGTTGTCAAACTTAAGGAGGTAGACTCCTCTCCCTGGATATTGGTGGCTGCCGGCATACACCTCCTCGTGACAGTCCCGCCGGTACACAGGCACAATCTCATCCAGCAGGGGCTTGCTGGCATTCTTTTTGGCCTTCTCTTCAGAACTGATGTTCTCTGTGAAAGAAAAGAGACACAGAGAGAAGTCAGAGACAGAGAGTCAGAGTGAAGAGATTAGGAAAAACACACGTCTGCCTCAGGCATTTTAAACTCCATCCTTTCTTTGAGAAATTGCTCATTAGGAATTCTCTCCATCCATTCTACAACTTATGTGCATGTGAATGTGTACTGATTCCTTCTTGTATCTGAGCAGCTGCCATGTACCAAGCACAGCACTTTCTGGGCCCTGGGGCCCAGGGGCAAGCATCTGGTGGCGGCAGCAGTCAGCAGGCCCCTCCCTCTGTACTTGAACCACTGTTTCCCTCACTGTTGCCCTTCCACATCCACTCAGTTCCCAACTCTTCCCAACAGGTAGGGCATCACTCATCTGAGTAAGACACGGAAAATGCTGCTGTGACCCTCTTCTTCCCAACAATATGGAAGTCCTCTCTTGTTTTAGGAATGGGGAGAAGGGAGCTTATGAGGACTATTATTTTCTACTGAACTTAAATACAAAGAGAGACGATGTTATTTTATTTTCTTAAATAAAATGAGAAAGACAGAAAAGAGGTAGACATTCAGAGAAAATTCAATCACTTTCACTAGGCCTGTGTAACCCAGCGATGATCCCAGTAGCAAAAAACAGGCTTTGATTCTAGGTTTGCCCCAGGTTAATAGTTTTTTGAACTGTAATGATATGAGGTTAGGAAAAAAATACCTGTAGAAACCTGTAGGAATGAGAACTTATGAACCAGTTGAAAAGTCTTAGTTTAACATAGTAATATGAACAGCCTCAAGGAAAACTGTTGTTGTTTTTAGTCTCTTTTGCGACCCCATGGACTATAGCCTGCCACACTCCTCTGTCCATGGGATTTCCCAGGCAGAACTACTGGAGTGGGTTGCCATTTTCTCCTCCAGGGGATCTCCTGACCCAGGGTTGAGCCTGTATCTCCTGCATTGACAGGCAGATTTGTTACTACTGAGCCACCAGGGAAGCCCCTCAAGGGAATATGCAGCATAGATTTTAGAAGACTTTCAGGTTTGCAACATGGCAGAACGAATTACAGGCACATGAATCAATTATGTGATGACTGTCAATGGCCACTATTAGGAATTTAAACCAGGAAGGTCTAAGAAACTCTCAGCTGAGAGGAGCTTAAGGAGACTTGTTACTACAATGCAGCATCCTGGATGGGATCCTGGAACCTTCAGAAAAACTAAGGAAATCTGAAGAAATATGGACTTTAGTTAATAATATATCAATACTGGTTCATTAGCTAAGATGAATATACCATGGGACAAGGTAAGATGTTAACAGGAAAAAACTGGGTTTCAGAACTTTTTGTACCATCTCTTGCAATATTTCTGTAAATTTAAAGCTATTCTAAAATAAAAAGTTTATTCAACAACAGTAGATGACAAATAGGCCCAAATCAGATTTGTTTTATCATAGCAATACTACTTAAAATTAAATGTCCTTCATTTGCAAATGAGAGATACAAATTGTTCTAAGTACACACTATTGCCCATAAGGATATCCATGAAATAGATCATTGGGCCCATTAATTCAGGATCCAAATTTTGCTCAAAAATCTACAAAATTAAAGGTTATTAGGACAGATGAAAGATGCATCTTTCTTCAATCTAAGCAAAGACTTGGGACCTAGAAACAATCAAGTGGAGAATTACAGCAGAAGGATAGATTACCCATCACATTTTCCTCAGAGAAAACAAACTTCTCCGTCTTTCAAGACCTAATGAAGAAAAACTAAAACAATGAACAAAAAAACTGGACTTTGCTTCCATCTTAAACCAAGCTGAAAGGGCCCCAGACACACACAAAAAATACGCAATGTGGACAAGACCTGGCAGCACAGCAGCCTCCATAAGGAGATACGTGGCAAACAGAACCATTCTGAGTTAAATCTTCACTGCTGTTACTTTTTTGGGGGGCCGAGGGAGGTGGCTCTGCCACGTGGCTTGTGGGATTTTCAGTTCCCTGGCCAGGGACTGAACCTGGGCCATGGCAGTGAAAGCCCAGACTCCTAACCACTAGGCCACCGAGGAACTCCCCTCACCGTTGTTATATTATGAGTGCAGAGGCTTCAGTGGGTCAGTTTTCGTTGCAAATCATGTTACAGGTAATCATGACAGGTAATGCCACTTTCCCTTTGAGGCTATCACACATTAGTGCAAAGGTCAAAGATGTCTAGCTTCTCACCTTGAGTGAGGCACTGAACCCTAGCCATTGTGATCAGTGCTCGTCCCAACAGCAATAACACAATGATAATCAGCTGAGGGGTCAGACTACGAAGTATCCTGCTTTAAAAGCTCTCAAGCTTACAAACCAGGAGAAACAGATTACTTCAACCCACTTAATAAAGAATTCTCTATTCACAAAGCTCTTTAAAAATACAGTAATCTGCATATACTAAAAACTTCCCTTCCCAAGCATGTGCAAATCACCTGTTTGTAACGAGTCCCCGTGTGCATCAGAAAGACTAGTAAAGGGCTTAGTTCTGTCCTGATGCTGCTGAGGGGCACCTGAGACAACAGAAGTGGCACCTGCCCTGCAAACTCAGGTCTCTCTAGTTTTTTTTTTTTCTCCCTACTTTGATGTTTTTTTGGTCTGGTTCAGTCAGCAGTATTCACGTGCAAGGCTTTCCCTTTCTGGTGGTACTCAGAATAAAGACTGCTGAAAACAAAATGCTAAAAGAGAAAGCATCTCCTAAAAGACACTGGCCCATGTGTGTGTATTGCCATACAAGACCTGAAGGGGCTCAGAGTATCTTGGTGATATAACCGAAATCACCAAGATTCAGCTTGTCTATCAAAAGCGGACTGAACTTTTAGCCTCCCTCCATGTATCTTCAACAACTACCTCTTTAAACTTATCCCAGTGTAGTCTCTGTGATTACCTACACTCTTCAATATACAGTTCATTTATAAGTCACCTGAAAGGTTAGTTATGGTCAAGAACTGAAGGTGCTTTCCCGTTCTCCCAGTCAGGGCACTCCGTCCATGCTACTCAATCAAGTCAACAAATATTTAAGTACTTATTCAGTTCAACTGCTCAGTCGTGTCCGACTCTTTGTGACCCCATGAATCGCAGCACGCTAGGCCTCCCTGTCCATCACCAACTCCCGGAATTCACTCAGACTCACGTCCATCCAGCCATCTCATCCTCGGTCGTCCCCTTCTCCTCCTGCCCCTAATCCCTCCCAGCATCAAAGTCTTTTCCAATGAGTCAACTCTTCACATGAAGTGGCCAAAGTACTGGAGTCAGCTTTAGCATCAGGGGGATACAAAAGCCCTGTGTAACTTTTCTGGATAATAACAAAATTAAGAAGACTACTTTCTCAATCAGTAAGCAATACATTTTACAACCTACTTCCTAGATCAAGATAGTTTTTTTTTGGTTACACAAGACATGTGGGATCTTAGTTCCCCGACCAAGTATTCAACCTGTGCCCCTTGCCTTGGAAGCCTGGATCACCAGGGAAGTCCCAACATCAAGACAGCTGAGACTATCACTGGAAACATTTGATTTTGTCTAATTAGAGAAAATACATCTTAGAATAACAACCTAAAAAGCTGATATCGGAAATATAAATTCCAGAGTTGGCAGAATTTCTTGCTTGCTCTTTTATAATTTCTCAAAATGACCTTGCACATTTGGCTTTTCAACACACAAGGCTGAAAAGTCTAACAGCATTCAGAAAGCAGTAAAATAAACTGTCAAACAGACTTCCCTGTTTGAATTCATAACAATTCAGGCCCAATCACTCAGGAGGCTAGCTTCTCTCACAATCTTGTCAGCCTAAGGTCCCACCACTGAAACGTTTGATCCCTGTCCAGGAAGTTAATCAAGAAGCATGAGGTTGCCTGACATCAGAACTGCTACCATTTCTGCAAATGCACAACCCAGCCACTGAACATGGACCAATGGCTCTACCTTCCTCCTCCTCGTCGTCATCGCTGGACTCACTGACATGCACGCTGACAGCAGTGTTCGGAGAGTCTGTCCATTCAAAATATACCCCAAACCCAATGTCATAATTGTCTGTAGCAAATTCCCAAAAGAGATATGATCCTTCTTCATGGGTGGGTACTCGAACAGTGACTACTTCTCCTCGGCCCACTGTAATCACGGAATCCGCATCCTGCCGAATCTTCTCTTTAAAGTCTTTGATCTGGGGTCGTGTCCACATGGATGGAGCTGCGATTACTGGAAGAGATTCTAAAGGCAACAGGAATTACAAAGGATAAAGAGGATGAGCCTTCACCTGTAGGCAGCAATACCTGCATAGGAACACCTGCCCAGCCACGTGCAGGCACCAAGTGCAATCTGGTCTCCCTTAGATTGAGGACTTTAAAAGCCTCCCCATGGAAGTCTCCCCCCAAATTCCTATACTTAATAACACCACAGGTATTCAGAAGTCAACATCCCATTTTAAATGCAAACCATATTCTTAAGAAGGATTTTCTTCCAGTATTCTAACTGCATATGGGCATGGAAGAATGACCTTGGAAACTTCCTAGCTGGAAACAGGGAAACATTCAAACAAAGAGAGATCTGAACTTGAAGTAAATTCATTTTTGGATGTGAACAAAGAAGGCTGGGCTTTGACTGCAGACTCTGTCAGAAAAAAAAGTCTTGACCTTGGAGTAAACCAAAGCTCTAAGGGAGGGGTTACTCTAAGGAAACTCAAGAGAAAAACTTGGATAGGAATGGAACTGCTAAACTGAGGAAAAACGGGTAATGTCTTGTTACTGAGAAATATCTATGTGCACTCAATAGGTTTTCCAGAGTTATTCAGAGCCTTTGACAAAAGATTTATTTGAAAATACCGGCAAACTCTTAATAAGGAAAAAAGGGAAGAGAGGAATGAACCAAGGTATTTCAAGGTCTTTTCTGCAACTTTTCTATTACTTGTTTTAAAAAGACAAGGAAACCAACTTTCTTATGAACCACACTACCACCATCTCTGATCAGTCACTTATACTTGGGAACTGGTACTCTTGATTCAGACCTCTCAGCTTAAGTGTCCCTTCCCCAGGAAAACCTCTGGTGACCTGAACTAGTTCATATCTCCATATTATGTGCTTTCACACTGTAATGGACTTTTCTCTCCACACAGTACTTACCACAGCCACAATTTACATTGTATGTATGTTACTTTGCTTCACCTCTGTAGCCCAACACCCAGAAAATCTTGAACCAATTGTTGAATGAATGAATGAGCTGCCCGTGAAAAGGTAAGTAGACCTTTGAAAATCTAAATTATCTTACCAGTAACATGGTACTTCTGTCTCAAAAAATATATTGTGAATATATGGTAAAGAGCCTACAAGTTGGCCCCCAGTGATCCTCACCGTGGGTATTCATGTACTTGTAAAGTCACCACTCAAAATTCACCAGGATCAGCAGAATATGGCAGCAGTGCTGATGTATTCCTTCAAAAGCCAGGGCATGAAGGACACTGCCAGTCTTGCTTTGTTTTCCTTTGCATCATGTTCTCTGGAGGAAGCCAGCCACTGTGTTGAGAACACTCAAGCAGCCCTTTAGAGAGGCTCCATGGGGCAAGGAATTAAGGTCCTCCTGCAAATGGCCAGCATGAACCTGCCAGTCATGTGAGGGAACCATTCTGGAAGCAGGCTCTAGTCCCAGGCAAGCCTTCACCTGAGGCCTGACCTCGTAAGAGATCAACACCATAACCTCCTAAGAGACCAGAACCACCACCACTCAGCGTGTGTGTGTGTGTGTGTGTGTGTGTGTGAGTCTCTCGGTTGTGTCTGACTCTCTGCAACCCCATGGACTGTAGCCTTCCAGGCTCCTCTGTCCATGGGATTCTCCAGGCAAGAATACTGGAGTGGGCTGCCACTTCCTTCTCCAGGGAATCCTCCTGACCCAGGAATCGAACCCAAGTCTCCTGCATTGTAGACAGATTCTTTACCATTTGAGCTCCCAGGGAAGCCCACCACTCAGCTAAGCAGTTCTTCAATCCCTAACCCACAGAAACTGTGAGAGATAATAAATGTTTAATTATTATTTTAAGCCGCTAAATTTGGGTACAATGTGTTACACAGCAACAAATAACCAGTATATAAAATAAGACAACCCAAAGGGTCCAAAGGACATCTGATTTGCTCTTCTAAACTATTCCAAGAGTCACCAGAAGCATCAGAGTCAGATTAAAAAGAATGAAAAAGCATTCAACTCTCACAAATATGTAATTGCTCTCAAAAGCTAATTAATCTGACTTTCTGACTTTTGCTTTTCATGAGTCTGAATTATACTGTCTGGATGGAAGTGCACATACAACAACCATACCTTTTGGTCCATTCTCCAGGGCTTCTTCGGTGGCTTCTGGTTCAATCTCTTTTTCAGTGTTGTCAGTGTGGGTTTTGGCCTGTCCGTTAACTGACATCATATCACTTGGTGTAGTTGCATTCACTTTTGATGATGTAGGAGAGGAAGCCCCAGCTACTGATACTTCCTGTTGTTTCTGTAATGCTGCCTATAAGTCAAAAAAAAGTGAAGACACACTGACCAGGAAGGCTAAAAATGGGACATTTACCCTGAGATGCATTCTGATCCCATCAGAATTTTTGCCTCATCAAGTAGCTCCAAGAAATTACTAATACACTTTATCAGTTTTTATCCTATCTATAATGAATATTAGTATAATAATATTCTGAGGACCACATTCTTGTGACCTAAAGATCACTAGAAAAACTACGAAAAATTAAAGTAGGTAGAAATAATCATCACAAATAAAATTATTATAGGTAAAAACTGCACGGAAACATCTGTTCTTAAAACTGATAGATATCTTTATACACAGAAAAATTATCACAAACTAAAAACTGCTAATCAAGTAAAAAAAAAATACTGACCTAAAAATTAAATAGGCTTATAAAACAGAGTTTGAGGTCAAAATAATTTCTTTAAAAAAACGCATCACTTTACATAATTATGATTAAAGTATGTATTTTCATAAACATAAAATTTAAAAGTCCTTTGACAAATGGAAAATAAAAACAGCTTAAATCCAAAGGACAACTACTTTAGGACATTCCTCTCATGTTAAAATGAACAAATATTAGTATTAACATTATGAGAAATGCCTAAGTATTACATAACTTTTGGGGAAACTTTAAATAAAATTAACTATAACAAACATAGAAAAGTATACAAATCACAAATGTACAGGCTGATCAATTTTCATTAGACAAACATACACATAAAACCAACATCCAGATCAAGACGTTATCTGCATCCCAGAACCCTTCCTGGTGCCCCTTTCCAGAAAGTCCTTCAAGGGTAGGGACGAAACTAACCTGTAATTACAGGTTTGTCTCTGCCTGTCTGAACTTTAATATAAATGAAATTGTATATTATATGCTCTTTTTTGTGTCTGGCTCCTTTTACTCAACATTTGTTTGAGAGGTTTATCTATAAAATCACAAGTATATAACTATTTTGTTTGCATTGCTATTGCTATTGTGAAAATAGGAAATTTACCCAATGTATTGTTATGCATATTAAGGCATTTAAGTAACTTTATAAACTATTAAGTTATATAATAAGTGAGCATATATTTACAACAATTTAAAGAAAATAGGGAAAAAAAGCCTGTATAATTTCATGGGTTAGGGATAATGATACATTTTGGCCTATCTGAAAACAGATTTCATTTAATGAAATCATTACATTACTAATCATTTACAAATCAGTTGCTTAAGCAGCAACACCTCTCTCTGCTGCTAGTGCTGGTTAGCAAAACACTTAAGATTTTAAAATACCTTCTTCCAAAGCCTAGATTCTCAGTAATTTCCACATCAGTTTTCTAAGAGTACCAGCTTCCAGAAAACAGGCATACAACCAAAACAAGTCAGCACACTTACAACATTTTCACTGCATGAAAGGAAAGCAAAAAATAAAAAGGAATTTCTGTTGATGATCAATTGGTCAGCTCAAATGGTCCCTCTTTACTTTAGGCTTTTGTTGAAACTCTCTAGCAGAATGAACAACTCCCTGCCCTGTGATCCCACTGAATATGAGTATACATCTATTATACATAACAGATCACAATTATTTATTTATATAATCTCTCTTCTATACTCCAGGAAGTTTTTAAAAGCACAGAAAGGCACAGGAACAATAAAACACTCGTGTAACCACACCCCAAATTAAACAAGTGTTCCCGTTTTTTGTCATTTTGCTCAGTATTTATATAAAAACTAAGACTTTATGGGGCTGAGGTTCCCTTTGTTCCTTCCCCAGTTCCTCTCATTCTCTCTTATCTGAGACAACCAATCAATCTGATAAACTGAGTCTGATCACTGCAATCTAAATTATGGCTTTCCAATTCTATTTCAAAGATTTTTGGTTTTACCCTATTTGACTGACTTTGTTCTCACTAAATGATAGCAACCTGTAAGCAGGACATTGTGAATGAGCTAGCCTATTAAGAAATTATCTCAATACCCATCAAAGTAGGAAAAGGGAGTGATATGCTAGAGTATAAACAGTCTCTGGAGGACAGAAATTCCTCAAAAATACACTTATTATCTTGTAACTCTGGTTTGACATCCTTTTCCTCTTCTCATGGATTATACACAATCTGCAGTGCCTCTTAAACTGCTTCACTAATGCTAAAGACTCAGGGGAAAACATATTTTAGGTAAGGATATGAATTTTTAAGAAATTTTAAAGAGCGTGGCAAAATAACAAAGATTACTTCAACTAACAAGAAATGTGGGGCAACTAAAACACAACACTTGTCCTTTTTTAAAATTTTAAGACATTTTATTAAATTTATAGAGAAACATAGTTTGTGTTTTGGTTTTTACTCTGGCCTCGCTGCCAAGGCAGGTGACTTGTGGGAATCTTTGTTCCCTGACTAGAGATGGAACCCAGGCCGCCAGCAGTGAAAGTGCCAAGTTCTAACCACTGGATTACCAGGGAATTACCTCACAACACTTTTCTTCACTCAGATATTTTGACAAGTAGTACTTGTTTTGTAACTGAAAATTAAATAAGAAAACTTACCTTAAAGTAAAACTTAAAGGTTAACTTTAAGGAGGCATTTTATGCCTCTGCAAGATGTAAAAAAGTTAATGTAAAATCAGCTATCTTCCCTATGTATCAAATACTTTCCCAGAACTAGTTTCTTATTTCATTCCTCTGATAGTCCTGTGAGGTTAACAAGACTATATAACAGGATGTCATATCCCGTTCTTACTGGTTTGGAGAAAAGGCAGAAATATCAGAGCAGTAGGTAACTAGACTGAGATCAAACAAGATAATGGCAAAGCTAGGGCAGAATCCAAGTGGTATGTGACCTCCAGTGCTGTGTCCCTCCCCTCAACCACCTACTCCTGCGTGGAAGCAAGACTGCAGGGGCAGGAAGCCAAGGAGGACTGCCAATGTGCTGCAGGCAGGCAGCGCAGCTACCGCACCCAACAAAAGGGCAAGACGGACCCAACCAAGTTCTGCCTTAGGGACTGCGGGTCCTCCGATTAGAAGCTGGCCAGGACTATGACAGCAGTTGGCCTGAATGCTGTCCTTGAACTAACACTAATCACCCAAGTCTCCATGGTTCTGGGACCACATTTAGAGCTATGTCAAACTCACTGGGATAACACTAGGTCCATACAAATTCCAAATACACTTAGGACAATATAATAGAGGCCACATCATCTGTTGTTTTGAAATTATATACTTTCTTTCATAACTGCCACCGCAATGTTAAAAATCTCTTTTAATAAAGGTCACCTAAAAGTTACTTGATATCTGAGAGGCTAACTAATGCAAAAGTCATCAGCAACTGTTAAAAAAAAGAACTTTCATTTCAATGAAACTAAAAACCCTTTCTAAGGCTGAATCTGGGTGTTAGCTATCGTACCTGTTGCTGCGCAAGCTGGACTTGATACAGCTGCTGCATATACTGCTGATAGTGTTGCTCCTGCAACTGGCGGATGAGAATCTGCTGCTGTTCGTAGTTCCCTGGATACTGTTGGGCTGCATACTGCTGGAACTGCACGGCAGTCTGGGAGTTTAAAGCTGCCATTATCTGCTGCCTAAAAACATTAAGAAATATACACTAGTCTGACTACAGGAGATTGACTGTTCATGACAAAATAAAATGTCTTTGTTATTTTGTTTTATAATGAATACCTCTTAAAAATGATTAAGGTAGTAATGTATACCAAGCAGCATGTGTCCAAGGTCCAGAGAAAGATTTAAGAAAATAAACTTGGCTTCTAATTTTTCACTTAGGTTTTTCAAGGCCAACTTGAGATGGAAAAGGAGAATAATAAGCATATCTCTGTCACTGCCATCATCATCATCACCATTTTTGTGCCCTTACAATGTGCCATGCAGTTTTTTCAGGGTACTTCTATGTACTAACCCACCTAGTTCTCACAACCACCCTGTGAAGTGGGGTTTCACAAAGCAGAAAATGGAAGATTTCAGTGACTTGCCCAAGATGACACTGTGAGTGGACACCAGAGCCAGGATTCAAGTCTAGGAAGTCTGGCTCTAGCCTACAGTTTTTGCTCTAAGAAAAATGGATTGTCATTTATTACAGAGATGAGATATTTAACTTCTGGCCATGGTTTTTCTACATAAATATATATAAAGTAGTAAAAGGCTGAACAATAGCTAAAAGATGTTACCGGTGGCTCTGGTAAGTACAAATAAAGCCATGGAAATCTAAGCACCTTGGCATTTAATGTAAAGCAAGTCTTTAAACAGGAACACTGAAGACAGTATCTGGGTACACTGATCACAGATACTGATTTCTGTGAACTATTACTATTCCTTTTTCTCTCACATATAGGAACCACATGCTTAACTCAGTCACGTGACCAACAGTAGCGCCCTTTAAGCCATCTGTTAATAGGTAATAACAAAGCTAAATCTCACAAAGTCCTAAACAGAATATGACACTGGGTCCAACTAGGGCACCCCTCTCCCCAAAACAGAGTAGTATTCATAGCCCCTCTCCAAGGTAGACACAGACCCTGAGTCAGCTTGAAGCTTTTCTAAGGAAATATTCACAAACAATGGGGAGAAAACAAAGGACTTGCATGTTGTCTGGTTTAACCTACATGTTATGCCACCTCTAGAACTGTAGGCCTTCTCTTTGTTTTATGGGCATTAATCCCTTCCTCCTCATTCCCACAGCTCCCTTTTGAACTAATCCCTTCTGAGACAGTGGCTCTCACAGCCCTTACTGAATAAGAAATGGGTTCAGCTCCCAGGTCCTGTTCTAGGGGACTAGGAATAGACATCTGACATAGGCTGAACCAAGAGATTCTCTGGCCTGGGAATTTTTAACCGGGTTTCTTGTACTCTAGCCAGTCTCTGTCAGTTGCATGACAAGAAAGACCACGTAAATCCAGGCTGAGACACCCTTGTCATGCACCCTTGCATATGGCAAAGCACAGTGACAATTCGTACAGAAGAGGAAGAATGCATCAGAGACACAGCCGAGAGAAGCAAGGACAGGAGATCATTATGGACCCAGAGACAGAGACCAAGCAAACCACCTCAGCTCCTCTTCTAGTGTCTGGGTTCTGGGAGCAAACCCTACATCTTTCTTCTTTTTGCAACCAAATGATGCTTAAGATGAGGCTCTCACCTTGGTAACACATCATTGGTACAAATGGCAATAGCTAATGCTAATCTACCTCCCAGTCGAAAAAACAGAAATATTCCAAGGCACACAAGGTGAACCGTCAGCGCAACAGCATGGTGGCCCATCTCTCATTCTTAGAGGATACCCAACAAGCGTACTTTTGCTGCTCCAGCCGGAGTCTCTCTTCTTCTAGCCGCCTCCTCTCCTCTTCCTCCCGTCTGAGCCTTTCTTCTTCTTCTCTCCTACGTTTCTCTTCCTCCTTTTGCAGACGTTCTCGTTCTTCCTCTTCACGCCGCCTTCGCTCCTCCTCCTCCTTCCTAAGAAGGACAGACAGAATGAACCCTAAACAAAGAATCCTATTTAAAAATAATTTAAGACTCTTTCCCAGTGAAGACTGACCCAGGTTTCTTGGAGAAACATGTGATAATTTTATCACAATTGAAATGAACATTTCCAAGAAGAGAAATTTATCATATGGAATCAATCTCTAACTATACAGATCACAAGAACAATGACTGCTACATGGCAATAGAAAAAGGAGTCTATCAGTAAGGTACCACTTAAACCATTACAATATCCCGAAGGCTCCCGTCTAAGATATGCTCACAGCATCACAAGCTTTTCCTTCATACTACCTGCTGTTGTTGCAAATAAATTTAGGTGATAAATGTAGCAATATATCTGCCTTAGTCATTGAAGTACATGCTACATAAGGGCAGAGACTGCCTGTCTCACACAACTGTAGTCTCAGGGTTTATATGTTCATGTATAATTTCTGAAATTAAAAAAAAAAAATTAAAGTTTTAAATTAAAAAAAAGAAAAGAACAGGTGGACATCTGGGTACAGCTAGATTTTTACCCAGCTCTCGCCCACTCCTGCAACCCCTTTCTCGAGAGAGACAAGATGCACTAGGAATGAGAGCCACACAGGTCTCAGAGTGAGGAGGAAGACAGGGAGGCTGAAGACATGACAAAAGAGCAGACTTCCAAGGTTCTCAGAGAAGACACCGTTTAATGGTCCTGCCATGAGAAGTGTCTGGGTTGCCCCACTTACCTCCCCAAACTCCTGTAAGTGATTAACACACCTGAGTCACAACCAACCAAGACTCAAAATACAGCAGTAACATGACCTAATTTCAACATGTGACAGTACACAGGGCAAGATGTTCCAAAAGCCAAAGCGTAAGCTTCAAGACAGAGGAAGTCTTGTCTTAAATGCTTTAAAAGAATTCAACATGGACCTCATCTCATGACAAGAGTATATTTTTAAAAGGAAAAACACAGTTTTATATGTTCAGTAGTAACTTAAATATTCAATTTATCATTACAAAAGAACTTAAAAAGCAATGTATACTCCTTTCAAAGACACAGCTACACCTCAATGATCCAAAATCACTACACAATGGATTGCAGCACATAGATCAAGTCTCCAGTAAAGGAATCTCCTTCCATTCTAATAAGAAAAATTTTTCTTTGGATAACAACTATATTCCTTCGGATAAATATTTTCTGGAAATATATTAGGATATGTTCTATCCTTTTAAAGACAAACAAACTATACCCAGTGCTCTGTCTATTGAAAACTCAGGAGTTATAACTCCAAACATAAATATAGTACATGTTATAATACAGGGATAGTTTACTTTCACATTAAATGACCCCTGGCTGCCATATTTTTATAATTCTTACAATTATTTTTCGTGGTTTCTGTCTTTTCCTTCACTGTCAGGCTATTTCCCCTTCTAATATGTTATTTCCAGGATAAGGGGGGAAATCAGGGAACTGACTGTTTCTAAAGTAAGTAAAACATAATTCAAGGGAAAATCAGCTTTACAGAATTTTTCTTTAAAGGTAACTTAGTTTATCTAACTATTCTGTCACTATAGATGCTAACTGCTAGCATCTTTTGTTTTTTTGCTGTTGTTATCCATAGAACTACAATGAACATCCTCGAAAATGAAGTGAAACTATTAGCTGCTCAGTGGTGGCTGACTCCCTGCACCCCGTGGACTGTAGTCCGCCAGGCTCCTCTGACCACGGGATTTTCTAGGCAAGACGACCGGAGGGGATTGCCATTTCCTTCTTCAGGGGGCTCTTCCCGACCCAGGGATCGAACCCAAGTTTCTGCACTGCAGGCAGAGCCTTCACCGTCTGAGCTACCAGGGAAGCTCTTGAAGGTAAGTCTCTGCAAACATATTCTGGTATTTCTGTAGAATGGGTTTAAGTGGGATTGCCGGGTAACATTTGAACTTTTAATAAATTCTACAAATTGTCCCCTAAAAAGTTTGTAATTATTTGTAAATATTTATACTCACTACAAATAATAGTGTGTGAAAATGTTCATTTCAGGATGTTCTCACAGTGACTGCTATAAAATGGCACCTCATTTTTTCCTTTTAATCACGAATTTCTGAACAACGTATTCGCCATTTTATTCTATGACTTTCTGCCATTTTCCAGGAAACTTCATAATTTCACCTTTTCAAAATTTTGTCTTTTTGAGCAAAGAACTGTTTCAGATGCCTTTATAGCATTATTTTCATTACCTAGAAATTTCAGATTGTTCTTGGAAATATAATCTCTAGATAAATAAAGTGGTAACTATAATTCTGCTGAATTCACAATAATGACAGAAAATCCCATAAGCATAAACAGTGCATTCAATAGCACCCCCTGCTACCTCTGGAAGTAATTAATGAGCTACCTGGAAGCCACAGCCAATATGTCATGCCTACATAAGGCATACCATGTAGCACAGCTGATAACCATGATATAGAGTATGAATATTCTAGAAAAACAAGAGAGGCAGTAGCAAAGGGTGTGTGAGACCAGAGGGTAAGAGGAGGGGTGGCTGAGCTTACTGCGTTTGCTCAGAAACTTAGTGAAGTAACACAAAAGGAATGCTGCCATGATGAATGGGTGGTTCCTTTTAAAGGTATAGCCAGACGGAAGCAGTAAACTCTCTCCCCTCAAAACTCATAATAAAAGCACCTGCTCACGTCAGAAAGTTTTGAGCAACTGCCATAGGAAGTGGAGATCCAGTGGAAGTTAAGACAGCTGACTGAGAACAGACACTCCATAAAGCAAAGGATACTATGCAGTAGACAGGCTGCACAAGGATCTAGTATTCTGTGCTCTCAAACTTCACCTTTTTTTTTCTTGCTCTTCCTTCTCTATTTTGTGGGATGCAACATATGTGGAAAAGAGATGGCAACACCTATTCAGGAGCTTGACGAACTCTACCATGGCATCTTCTTTAGACATGTTTCCCAGGGCTGCCCATTCTCTCCTGTAAAGAACAACAAGAAAGTTACTTGCTACTCCTAAAAGAGTAAAAATTTGATTTCATTTAAACCTAAATATAAACAAGTCTCAATTATAACTAAAATGAAGAATGACTTGACTATACAGATTCAAAACTTCAACACTCACGGACTGGTTTACTAAACCAAATAGCCTACATACAAACCACTTACACCATAATTTAACTGCATTGCTGATAATTTCCATACCAGTAAAAGGGTATCAGAGTTCTACTTTTCTTATAGTTTAGCCTGAATTGAATAAAATGCTTAATATATTCTTTCCTGTCACAACTCTTACGTGTCCCAACAAGAGAATCAACTACTATACTGCAAATTGCTGTTGTAATATTATTTTGGAAGAATCAAATGAAGCTGTCTTATTTCATAATCAATGAGTAAACATCTTTCACAATATTTAGCCATAAACATCTCCAAACCAAAAACAGATAAACATCTGATGACTCCAGAAGCTGCAAGCAAAAATGTTTGCTTAGCTCTTACTCTAAAGCTAATGAGCCAGCTATTTACATCTGAACCAATTTACTCTGTACCCTTCTCTCCACTCCAATATTCTTGCCTGGAGAATTCCATGGACAGAGGAGCTTGGCAGGCTATAGGATCATAAAGAGTCGGACACAACTGATGCAACTTAGCATGCACTCACTCATTAAATTCATTACACAATAAAACACTGTTACCTCCTGTCATTCCCCAACACATCAAAGAATCCAACCTCAGGACAAGTGTCTGGATTATATGGGCCCATAAGAACCTGCTTATGCAGTGCCACAAGTTTCAGTTTTTCTTCATAAGTTGGATGAAATGCTTTGCCATCTTTTTCTAAAACAAAAATAAACACAGAAAACAATTAGCACTGACAAAATACATCATTTTCAATACCGTATGTTGAAATTCTGGTATACGGTATATTACAAATTGCCTGTGAAATTTATACTGCCTATAAAAACCACTGTAGGAACATTTTTATTTCAACTTCTAAATTTTAATAATTAAAGCCAAGATAAAAAAAAACTTTATGCTGAGTTAATTTTTTAAAATAAAGTTAAATACTAATATTTATGTTAAAATTACTACAAAGAATAAATCAATTGAAAAAATAAACTACTAAAGAGAAACCAATGTCAAGCAACAGTAAGGCACACACACACTAGTGTACCACTTAACATCTTTTTCAAATATTAAAAATGTTCACCAATCGTTTTTAAAATAAGTTCAAAAATTTTTATATCAAGCATTTTAAATTAGAGATATATGCATAGGAGAGTACATATAATTTGAAAGGCTATATTCAAAATGTATCCATCTCACTGAAACAGTACGATGCGGTGGAAAGGACTTTGGAATCTGACATCCTAGGTTTAGATCTTCTCTCAGACACTTCCTAGCTATAGGACCATTTAAAGTCTTAAGTCTGTTTATCAATAAAGAGTCTTTTCTACTTCAGAGGTAACAGGACAGTATTCATGGTAGTAGCTGTTGGGTCTTTCCTCTGCTCTGGCAGGTTGCCAATGGGCAATTACAGTGAAGCCAGTACGACCCACAGAGACTTAACCACCACTAGCAACACTTAAAAGTATCATGAAACTGGGTGCTGACAAAATAGGGAATCCTACTTCTTTGATAAATGGAAGTGTTAGTTACTGGTTGGTTCTAATAAGAGACTACCAAATTTTAAAACAGAAAAAGGAGGTTAAAAGTAGCGTCTATTGCCTACAAATTTTATCCGTGTACAGAGCAGTCACCAAAAGAAAATTACTCACGATAAGAGAATATGGTTTACAGAACAGTTCATATCCTGCTCAAGGAATCTTAGGAGAAAAAAAAACACAAGCTGCCAATAAACATCCCAAGACATTCAATTTCACTAGTCAAGGAAATGGAAACCGAAACCATTAGATACTCAGGATGCTGTCTACCATCAGACAGGTCAAAAAAGTTAGGTCATCACAGTAAGAACAGGACAAACAGGTACCCACGCTCAATACACTAACGTTGAAAGTATCTGCTAAGCCGCTTCAGTCGTGTCGACTCTGTGTGACCCCAGAGACGGCAGCCCACCAGGCTCTCCCGTCCCTGGGATTCTTCAGGCAAGAACACTGGAGTGGGCTGCCATTTCCTTCTCCAATGCATGAAAGTGAAAAGTGAAAGGGAAGTCGCTCAGTCATGTCTGACTCTTCGCAACCCCATGGACCGCAGCCTACCAGGCTCCTCTGTCCATGGGATTTTCCAGGCAAGAGTACTGGTGTGGGGTGCCATTGCCTTCTCCGGTTCAAAGTATAAATTGTTAGTTATCTTAGAGGGAAATCAGGCAATATATTCCAAAATTGTAAATATAGATGCCCTATGGTCCAGTAAGTCCAATTCTCATCATCTACTCTTGATAAGCATTCCCAAACACACAGGAGGTGGATACAGGAATATTTTTATTGCAGCACTCTTTTCTTATTACTGTAAACAACTTAAAAGTTCATCAGTTAAAAAACAGCTAAATAATGTGGCATAGTCAGTCTAAGGAATAAATGAAGTAAGTAAAGGAAGTATCTAGAGTAGGAAATGGCAACCCACTCCAGTATTCTTGCCTAGAGAACCCCAGAATAGAGGAGCCTGGTGGGCTAGAGTCCGGGGGGCCACAGAGTCAGACACAGTTGAGTGACTGAGCACAAAGGAAATACAGTTAAATGAAAAAAAGCAAGCTGCAGAAAACTATATACAATCATACAGCACAAAATATAGTACCTTCAATTCTAAGTACTCCCCCAACCTACACTTTAACATCTCTAAAATCAGATTAGTTTTTACATCTATTGTATTTTATAGTTGTAACTGGCAGTTTTTCTTTCTTTATAGTACATAAAAGTAAGTCTTAGAATTGATGAAATCCAGCATGTAGCACACCCACATATATATTCTATGGGTACATTTACATGCATGTAAATGCAAAGGAAAAGATCTAGATGGAGTCATACTAAAAAGATGAGAATGAGAAAGTGGGAGAGGGCCAAGATGAGGAGTAGTGATCAGAGATCTTAAAACTAGAAATATTTTAATCTTTCAAAGGAAAATATTTGGAAGAACAAACCAAACTGTTAAAGAGAGTGGGGTCTGAAAAGAATCATATCTATGTACTTCTATATAATTATATATACACATACTTCAATCTGAGTTTTTTCAATGAGAACTCAACACTTGAAAAAAGGCAAAACTGTGGCACTGCTCTTATTCATATTTAATAAAAACGGTAACAACTCAGAGACCTGTGGACCTGCCATCTGTCCTTGTTACTGAGCAATCAGCATCACTAAACAATTGGTACCAAGTAGGAACTTCCTCTAAAGCTTTTAGAACAGGATTATGCACAGGTCTATATATACCAACTAAAAGGCAGTTCTCATTTTAAAATTTAACTCTTAGAAGTCTGTTTCAATTATGAACACTATAAGATCTTTTGTATCTTCATTCATTCAACTTAGTAAATATTTATTGAGCCCTTGTGTGCAAATCATAGGAAATGGCAATAGATGGGGAAACAATGGAAACAGTGTCAGACTTTATTTTTGGGGGCTCCAAAATCACTGCAGATGGTGACTGCAGCCCTGAAATTGAAAGATGCTTACTCCTTGGAAGGAAAGTTATGACCAACCTAGATAGCATATTGAAAAGCAGAGACACTCTTTCAGCCATCTTGGACCCTGTGAAGGCCTGCTGGGAACGGGACTTCTAAAACGACAGACATGTCTGGAAGGCTGTGGTCCAAGGCAATTTTTGCTGGCTATAAATGGGGTCTACGGAACCAAAGGGAACACACTGCTCTCCTGAAAATTGAAGGTGTATATGCTCGAGATGAAACTGAATTCTATTTAGGCAAGAGATGTGCTTATGTGTACAAAGCAAAGAACAACACAGTAACTCCTGGTGGAAAACCTAACAAAACCAGAGTAATCTGGGGAAAGATCACTCGAGCTCATGGAAACTGTGGCATGGTTCGTGCCAAATTCCGAAGCAACCTTCCTGCTAAGGCCATTGGACACAGAATTCGTGTGATGCTGTATCCTTCGAGAATTTAAACTTCTTGAANAAAAAAAAAAAAAAGAAAGAAAGAAAAAAAAGAAAAGCAGAGGCATTACTTTGCCAACAAAGGCCCGTCTAGTCAAGGCTATGGTTTTTCAGTGGTCATGTATGGATGTGAGAGTTGGACTGTGAAGAAAGCTTGAGCACTGAAGAATTGATGCTTTTGAACTGCGGTGTTGGAGAAGACTCTTGAGAGTCCCTTGGACTGCAAGGAGGTCCAACCAGTCCGTCCTAAAGAAGATCTGTCCTGAGTGTTCACTGGAAGGACTGATGCTGAAGCTGAAACTCCAATACTTTGGCCACCTCATGCAAAGAGTTGACTCATTGGAAAAGACTCTGATGCTGGGAGGGATTGGGGCAGGAGGAGAAGGGGACGACAGAGGATGAGATGGCTGGATGGCATCACCAACTCGATGGACATGAGTTTGAGGGAACTCTGGAGTTGGTGATGGACATGGAGGCCTGGTGTGCTGTGATTCATGGGGTCGCAAAGAGTCAGACACGACTGAGCAACTGAACTGAACTGAACTGAGACACCAGGATTCATCACCCTCCTGGAGTTTACAAACCACTGAGCTCAATTAAAAATCTGTAACTTGGCAATCCAGTATATAATTGTGTCTAGGTGTATATTTCAGGTATAAATACACCACAAACAAATTATTAAAAATTCAGAAAGCAAAGATCATGGCATTTAGTCCCATCACTTCATGGGAAATAGATGGGGAAACAGTGGAAACAGTGTCAGACTTTATTTTTTGGGACTCCAAAATCACTGCAGATGGTGAATGCAGCCATGAAATTAAAAGACGCTTACTCCTTGGAAGGAAAGTTATGACCAACCTAGATAGTATATTCAAAAGCAGAGACATTACTTTGCCAACAAAGGTCCGTCTAGTCAAGGCTATGGTTTTTCCAGTGGTCATGTATGGATGTGAGAGTTAGACTGTGAAGAAAGCTGAGCGCCGAAGAATTGATGCTTTTGAACTGTGGTGCTGGAGAAGACTCTTCAAGTCCCTTGGACTGCAAGGAGATCCAACCAGTCCATTCTAAAGGAGATCAGCCCTGGGATATCTTTGGAAGGAATGATGCTAAAGCTGAAACTCCAGTACTTTGGCCACTTCATGTGAAGAGTTGACTCATTGGAAAAGACCCTGATGCTGGGAAGGACTGGGGCAGGAGGAGAAGGGGACGACAGAGGATGAGATGGCTGGATGGCATCACCGACTCGATGGTCTTGAGTTTGAGTGATCTCTGGAGTTGGTGATGGACAGGGAGGCCTGGCATGCTATGGATTCATGGGGTCACAAAGAGTCAGACATGACTGAGCGACTGAACTCAACTGAACTGATACTGAGATAAAGGAACAATTATTTTAGAGTTTAGGAAAAAAAAATGTCAAAAAGGTAATAACATGACTTGTTCCAACTGTTTAGTTGGACCAACAGTTACATTAAATTTTAACGTAATATATAATAAAAATAGAGCAAAATAGATGAGTTTAGAAAACCAAAATACATCTTTACATTATCTCTCATGTAAAAACCAACAAGCCTAATGAATTCTTTTCTAAATACTGCCTTGAAAAATTATCTTAAAAACGGTGTTACACCTGTTAACTGCTGCGTTATTTAAAATTTAATTATTCAACAATAACACAAAACTTAAATTACAGTAATCTGCTGAATAGATTATACAGCTATTTAAAATAACAATATAAGGGCTATATATCATTTCAGAGAATACTTATGATGTATTAATGAAAACAAGCAGAATAAAAACAGATATTAAAAAATAATTTTATGTTTACAACTATGTAAAAATGGGTGATTACACATATATACATCTTTCTTTTTAACAAAATCAGCCTGCCAGAACTCTGTATTCTAAGATAATAGTGTTAAAAAATGTGAAATAGTGGCAACTTTTTACCAAAAAGCCTTTTTCAATTTTCAAGATGTTCATAAGCTTCTTTTAGCATTTACCTTAATTTTGTACATATTAGTCACCAAAAGTTTTCTTATGCTAATTACGTCTCAGAGAAACATAGCCCAGACAACTTTCTTCTCACATTCCCCAAGGTGATGATTTGAAAAACAGTTCCAACCTTGATCTTAGTTTATGAGATGAAAGATAAACCAAACAGGTGCCAACTTAACTGTTCATGTTATCTTGAGTCTTATAAAAGAAAAATATGCTGCTGGTGATTCGAGATAAAGAAAAAGAAAATATAGTGAGCCTGAGAAACAGTAAGGGTAGACAGCATACCCTCAAGGGTAGACTCTCTGCTTTGTTCCATCAGGATCCCTGGGATTTTGTTTCTCCTTTAAAAAAAAGAAAACAAAACCTAAATTCTATTAAAGTGGTTGCTTTGACCCCTTCAATAAAGATAAAAATCAATAAAGATAACATCAAATGGGAACTTTATTCACTGAAAGACCGCTTTTCTGATCAGTCAGGTAATGCAGCAATTTTCAAATATGCACACACACGAATTCTTATCTGCTTCAGGGAGATGATTTGAAGCTAACAGATAAGACTAGTGGGTATGAAAAAAATACTTTAGGGCTTCCCTGGTGGCTCAGTGGTAAAGAATTTGCCCGCCTATGCAGGAGACATGGGTTCACTCCCTGATCTGGGAAGATCCCAAACGCTGCAAAGCAACTAAGGGAATGTGCCTCAACTCTTAGGAGCCCCTGCTCCAGAGCCCAGGAGCCTCAGCTCCTGAAGCCCAGTGCCCCAGGCCCCTGCTCTGCAGCAACAGAAGCCACTGTAATGAGAAGCTCGAGCACACAACTAGAGAGTAGCTCTCACTCTCTGTAAACAGAGAAAAGCAACGCAGACCCAGCACAGCCAAAAATAAAATCAGAATTAAAAGTATGTATTTTTTAAAAAGATTACTACTCTAAAGTTACTTTAATGGAGGGAGGGTCCATTTCTTACCAGGTGATAAATCTGCTCCTTTACTTCAAATATTCGGCAGTGCAAACTAGAATTAGCAGACCACAGGAGAGGGTGAGTCAACAAGGAAACTGTACCCATTTTTCAGCAGGGTGTTAGTCTAACCATGACCCTAAAAGATGACTTAACAGAGGGAGGGGGGGTTTCAGGATATTTAGATGTCATTTTAATATCGGCCCTTTATAGGCCAGACAGGATTAAGAATATACTGCCCATCCATAAAGGATATTTCAAAAGAGAATGTTTTTAAGTGTAAGTTCTGGTCAAGCACTCAAATTTGCTCACCACCATGAACGCCAGCGCTAAGCACAAGCTTTGTTAATAGGCACTCACCACACCAAAACCATGCCCAAGAAATCTCTCTAAAGAAGAAACTGACTGTAAAGGTCAATCTCTGTGAGAATAAAACAGTACATCCACTCTTATGAATTTTACTGGCATTTCCACAGAATATTTATACATTTGCTAATTTTTCTTTTCTTCCCCCTCTAATTTGATTCTCTGAAATGACAAACAAAATTGATAAACCTTTAGTTAGACTCATCAAGAAAAAAAGGGAGAGAATTCAAACCAATAAAATTAGAACTGACTCCACAGAAATACCAAGGCTCCTAAGAGACTACTATAAGCACCTATATGACCGATAAGGGATTAGTCTCCAAAATCTACAAAGCTGCTTCAGTCGTGTCCAACTCTTAGAGACCCTATGGACTGTATCCTGCCAGGCTCCTCTGCCCATGGGATGCTCCTGGCAAGAGTAGGTTGCCAGGCCCTTCTCCAGGGGATCTTCCTGACCAGGGCTCAAACCTGTGTTTCCTGTGGCTCCTGCATTGCAGGCAGATTCTTTTTTTTTTTTTAGCCATGGGGGAAACATACCAAAAGTTAATACTTATTCCTAAAAGATCAGATTACAGATATTTTTTCTTCTCTCACTTTTATTTTCTGATTTCCAATATGCATATGTACTTTTATATCAAATACACATATGCTTTTTTCCTTTTATAGCAAACATTTTTAAAAAGTGAAGAGAACTTAATCTTTCAGCCTTTAGGATGAGAGTAACAGAGCATTTATTTTCTCCTGAGAACTGTACAAAACCCAGGAGGACAAACCAAGAATCCCAACCACCTTCAGTATAGGAAATCATGTTGACATTCTAAACCTCAAAGAGAACAGAAAGTGACCCCCCACCCCCCCACAGCAGATCAGTATCACTAGGCAGACTATTATAGTGTTACAAAAAATTACTTCTTTCACTCTTCAGATAGCTCGAGTTCGCACACTAGGAAGGTTTATTTAGTTTTTCTGCATTAGATGAAAATAATTTTCTCTTGAATTACTTTTTAACTATATTATTACTTTTATTTTAAATTTATCTGTGCCCTGAGGCTTGTGAGATCTTAGTTCCCTGACCAGTGAAAACACCACATCCTAACCATTGGACCACCAGGGAATTCTCTTTCCTAAATTATTTTTGGTTTCAAAGGCATTAAACATAGCAGAAAAGAAGTTACCACGGTAACTGCATAGACAGAAAAAGTCTTGCTGAAACTCAAAAATCTTTAGCCAGGGCCACAACCCTAAAGGAAAGCTGTTTCAGCCCTACCATTAAGAAAGACAGCCATTACCCTTGGTCCCTGCATTTACAGAGTTAATTAATCCAATCAATTTGGAAAACCACCTTCTATGGCAACCAAAAAGACAAATATAAATTATGCTGGAAAGAAGCTGCAGAGCTATTGTTCAGATGCAAGCGTGTGAAAACACACCAATGAAAAGCAGAAAATGACTTCTACTACTACCTGGAGAAGGTGAATACAAAGCTGGCCATTTTCAATCAAATGGACTAAAAGGGATCACCTGTTAGCATCTGTCCAGTGATAATTATATTAAAAAAAAGTTTATTTTCAATAAAATTGAAGACCAAAAGTCAGGTTAAAAATTTATTTTACCTAAAGGATACAGATTAAAGCAGGGATCGGCAAACTAGACCAACTCTGCCCCCAGTTGTTGTTTATCGTCATTTATCTTTAACTTTTTCCCATTGGTTTGGGTAACATCCACTTTAACTAGTAGTTAGTCATACTCGGCCATTGTTCTCCCCGCACCCCCACCCCCCCAGCACAACTGTTTTTTTTAAGACCTGTGAACTAAGAATTTTTAAAAATCTTTTAAAAGAAATCTTTTAAAAACAAGCAGAAACAGACAGACAAAAAACAAAGAATATGAAGACAGACCACATACAGTCCTTAAGGTCTAAAATATTTATATCTGACCCTTTATTGAAAATCTGTTATGATTATACAGTGGAAGCGATAAATAGATTTAAGGGACTAGATCTGATAGACAGAGTGCCTGATGAACTATGGATGGAGGTTCGTGACACTGTACAAGAGACAGGAATCAAGACCATCCCCAAGAAAAAGAAATGCAAAAAAGCAAAATGGCTGTCTGAGGAGGCCTTACAAAGAGCTGTGAAAAGAAGGGAAGTGAAAAGCAAAGGAGAAAAGGAAAGATATACCCATTTGAATGCAGAGTTCCAAAGAATAGCAAGGAGAGATAAGAAAGCCTTCCTCAGAGATCACTGCAAAGAAATAGAGGAAAACAATAGAACAGGAAAGACTAGAGATCACTTCAAGAAAATGATACCAATGGAACATTTCATGCAAAGATGGGCTAAATAAAGGACGGAAATGGTAGTGACCTAACAGAAGCAGAAGGTATTAAGAAGAGGTGGTAAGAATACACAGAAGAACTGTACAAAAAAGATCTTCATGACGAAGATAATCACGATGGTGTGATCACTCACCTAGAGCCAGAGGTCCTGGAATGTGAAGTCGAATGGGCCTTTGAAAGCATCACTACAAACAAAGCTAGTGGAGGTGATGGAATTCCAGTTGAGCTATTTCAAATCCTGAAAGATGACGGTTTGAAAGTCCTGCACTCAATATGCCATCAAATATGGAAAACTCAGCAGTGGCCACAGGACTGGAAAAGGTCAGTTTTCATTCCAATCCCAAAGAAAGGCAATGCCAAAGAATGCTCAAACTACTGCACAACTGCACTCATCTCACATGCTAGTAAAGTAATGCTCAAAATTCTCCAAGCCAGGCTTCAGCAATATGTGAACTGTGAAATTCCAGATGCTCAAGCTGGTTTTCGAAAAGGCAGAGGAACCAGAGACCAAACTGCCAACATCTGATGCATCATCAAAAAAGCAAGAGAGTTCCAGAAATACATCTATTTCTGCTTTACTGACTATGCCAAAGCCTTTGACTGTGTGGATCACAATAAACTGTGGAAAATTATGAAAGAGACGGGCATAGCAGACCACCTGACCTGCCTCTTGAAAAACCTGTATGCAGGTCAAGAAGCAACAGTTAGAACTGGACATGGAACAATAGACTGGTTCCAAATAGGAAAAAGAGTCCATCAAGGCTGTATATTGTCACCCTGCTTATTTAACTTCTATGCAGAGTACATCATGAGAAGCGCTGGGCTGGAGGAAGCATAAGCTGGAATCAAGATTGCCAGGAGAAATATCATTAACCTCAGATATGCAGATGACACCACCCTTATGGCAGAAAGTGAAGAAGAACTAAAGAGCCTCTTGATGAAAATTAAAGAGGAGAGTGAAAAAGTTGGCTTAAAGCTCAACATTCAGAAAACGAAGATCATGGCATCTGGTCCCATCACTTCATGGCAGATAGATGGGGAAACAGTGGAATCAGTGGCTGACTTCATTTTTCTGGGCTCCAAAAATCACTGAAGATGGTGACTGCAGCCATGAAATTAAAAGACGCTTATTCCTTGGAAGGAAAGTTATGACCAAACTAGATAGCATATTAAAAACCAAAGACATCACTTTGTCAACATAGGTCTGTCTAGTCAAGGCTATGGTTTTTCCAGTGGTCATGTATGGATGTGAGAATTGGACTATAAAGAAAGCTGAGAGCTGAAGAACTCATGCCTTTGAACTGTGGTGTTAGAGAAGACTCTTGAGGGTCCCTTGGACTGCAAGGAGATCCAACCAGTCCATGCTAAAGGAGATCAGTCCTGGGTGTTCACTGGAAAACTGATGTTGAAGCTGAAACTCCAATACTTTGGCCACCTGATGTGAAGAGCTGACTCACTGGAAAAGACCCTGATGCTGGGAACGATTAAGGGCAGGAGGAGAAGGGGATGACAGAGAATGAGATGGTTGGATGGCATCATTGACTCGATGGACATGGGTTTGGGTGGACTCCAGGAGTTGGTGGCGGGACAGGGAAGCCTGGGGTGCTGTGGTTCATGGGGTCGCAAAGAGTCGGACACAACTGAGCGACTAAACTGAACTTAACTGACTTACTGAAAATGTTTGCTGTCCCTGGACTAAAGGAAGAAATGCAAAAGCCAAACTAACTTCAATATTTTAAATACTGAATTTAAAAAAATTCAAATAAAGGATAGAAAACATACAGTTAAACTTCCACGCCAGTATTCTTGCCTAGGAAATCCCACAGACAAAGTCTAGGCCTGGTGGGCGACAGTCCATGGGGTCTCAAAGAGTCTGACACAACTTAGCAACTGAGCACAAACTTCCGTTAAACCTGGTGAACTGAATATACACGATTACATCTGATCCTCGGTGACACCCCACTGAAAGGAATAAGGAAGCTAATCCAGAGAACACTGAGAATGCTCAGGAATTGAAGATAGCAGGTTCATTAAAAGCTGGAATCTAGATAAAAATAGGGATTTTGGCTTAAAAACGATCTAAAGAGCAGGTACCCTTACCTACCCAACCCCAAGCACACAGATGGCTACCGTGCCCCTAGTTTAGCAGAGGCAGTATATATTTACAGGCGGGTATATTTGAGAACAAATCAGGTGGGAGGACATCAGCCCAAGAATAAGCTGCAGGACTAAAAAGAGAAATGAAATGAATGTTACCCTAGTAAATGGTAAACGACTTCCACCCATGCTCCCTTCTCCTGTTTTGTGCCAAAATATTGGCAGCTAGATTCATACACTCCAGGCAGGAGAAAAACATTTTCATGAAAAAAACTAGCCTAAAAGACTGGTACGTACTGGTTTGAAAGGTACTGATATTTAGAGATCCTCAATGAAACTTCTGCCTCATCACCTACAATAAAAGCTGTACTCAAGGTTATAGTTGGCTCTCCAATGCCTTACCCTTTAAAGAATGAATGCCCAAGGATCATCCAGCATTTGAGAAAGCTCCCAACATGGTTGTGGGGGAAGGGGAGTGTAAAAGAAATTTTCCAATAGGGAAAAAAAAAGTCTAAAAGAAAATGAATTCCAGAAATTTCAACATCACAGAGAGGTTTTCAGGATGACAGTAAGCAGAGACTCAACAAAGGAGAAAGCTAAGACTGGATCAAAAATTTAAGAACATCTAGGAAAGATGATTTTTTAAAAAAGAGTTTACCTGAGAACAAAGAACACAAATGATAATTACTTCTAACCACACAAAAGACAAAGAGTTTGCATAAAAACCAAAATATAATCAAAGTGCATGCTCTGTCGTGGCTATAAATAACACAAATAGAAACAACTGAGTGATTTAATCACACATGTGGTATAATAAAACTGGGAGTTTGGGAAGGAGGAAGAGAGAGGCACATATATGTAAGTTGCTTTTTAAAAATAAATAAAGAAGCAGCAGGAAAGTGAAGACAAATACCTGGAGAAACAGTTAAAATAATGGAAAGTGGCTGCCTTGGGGGAGGTCTTAGAGATGGGGAAAGAAACAGGGGGATGACTATTTTTCATTATAAATTTTATATTACAACTTGGCCTAATTGCCTTGGTTTCCACTTTGATAAAAAGGTAAAATGAATAAACACATTTGCTCCATTTCAGTAATCAGTTCATAACAGATTACAATGTGTGGTAGGCATAATACTACTCCCCTTAAAAGACATCCACATCCTAATCCCCACAATCTATAGTATATTCCTGTGAATATATTAGGTTACATGAAAAGTGGGAAACAAGGTTGTAGCTGACCTTAGCCTAGACTACCCATATGGGCATAAAGTAATCACAAGAGTCCTTATAAATCAAAGAAGAGAAAGAACAGAGGGAGGTGTGAAGGTGTTACGCTGCTAGCTCTGATGGAAGAAGGGGGTCACATGCGAAAGCACACAGCTGGTCTCCTGAAGGTGGAAAAAGGCAAGGCAACGGATTCTCCCCTAGAGTCTCCAGAAGGAACACAGCCCAGCTGACACTGAGACCCTAAGCCAGTGAGACCCATTCTGAGCTACTAGCCCTCCGGGACTATAAAATAGTGTGTGTTGTTTCAAGCCACTAAACTTGTGGTAACACACCTTCCCAAGTTAATAAAGACGGAGGTGGCTTCTAGGTTTGTTGCTGCTCAGCTGCCAAGTTGTTTCTGACTCTCTGTGACCCCATGGACTGCAGCATGCCAGGCTCCTCTGTCCTCCACTATCTACTGGAATTTGCGCATTCATTTTAATTGCGTCAGTGATGCTATCTAACCATCTCATCCTCTGCCACCCTCCTCTCCTCCTGCCCAAAATCTTTTCCAGCATCAGGGTCTTTTCCAATGAGTCGGCTCTTCACATCAGGTGGCCAAAGTATTGGAGCTTCAGTTCTTCCAATGAATATTCAGGGTTGATTTCCTTTAGGTTTGACGGCAATCCAAGGGACCTTCAAGAGTCTTCTACAGCACAATTTGAAAGTATCAATTCTTCGGCTCTCAGCCTTCTTTTACAGTCCTACTCTCACACCCACACAGATACTGGAGAAATCATAGCTTTAACTATATGGACCTTTGTCAGCAAAGTGATGTCTTTGCTTTTTAATACGCTGTCTAGGTTTCTCATAGTTCTTACAAGGAGCAAAACATCTTCTAATTTCATGGCTGCAGTCACCATCCACAGTGATTTCAGAGCCCAAGAAAATAAAATAAAAATGTGCTTTCACCTTCCCGCCTTCTATTTGTCATGAAGTGATGGGATCAGATGCCAGGACCTCAGTTTTTTGAATGTTGAGTTTCAAGCCAGCTTTTTCACCCTCATCAAAAGAACCCCATGACAGTATGAAAAGGCTTCTAGATTACACTGTTATTAAATTTTAAGTATTTAACTTTACAGTTCTAGTAACACAGCATAAATAATTTTTATAATAGTGTTACAATCACAGCGACCAAGCCCAAAGCACTGAATGATTACCCTTCCACCCGAAATTAATTATACAAAAGGTTATTAGTCTCACACATCAATTGCTAGAGTAAGTTTACTGAGAAATATTTTTATCTTCTCTCTGGAGGGAAAGACAGAGAAATATAACAAATTATTTCAATGGTCCTTCTAGCCTTTATCTTATGAAATGAAAGCTAATAAAATCTATGGGTTGGAAAGGATATTAAAGATAGATGACTGAATTGCACAATCAAAGTTCAAATCCTCTCTACATAACCACTAGGTCTACAATAATTTGTTACTGGACACATTATACAACTTATGTGAGGAAGGGAGAAATGAAAGTATAGAGTTTCTGTATGCTATGGAAGTTATCAGCTTAGACAGTATAACTATGAAATATTTTATATATGCCTCACAGTAAGAGCAAAGAAAAAAATCTGATGTAGATACATAAAAGATTATGATAAAGAAATCAAAAGCATTGCCACCTAGTAATTGTTAACGTATACTTGAACACTTCTTGGTGATAGGAATTCATTGTCTCAAACAGTCTATTCCATGTATGGATGGATAGCTGTAATTTTTAGCTCTTTATCCTGATTAGATTCTTCCCAATTTTAGCCTCAGGGTCTATTTCTAGTCCTCGGCATTAAATAAAACACATCTAACAGATCAGACCTCAAAAACAAAAAAACAAATGCCACAAAATACCACACATCATATTTGCCCTGAGTTCCCTATTCTTCAGGCAAAATATTTTCAGCTTATTCACTCATACTTACCTTCTTAAGACTTGTGTTTAAATCTCAGTTATTTACTGAGTACAAAATACAGATAACCTTTCTGAGTCTCAGTTTTGCTATCAAAAAATGGAGAAAATAACTTCTCTTTCTTGCGAGGGGTGGAAATAATGTGTTCCAAAGTCTTGACACAGTGCCTGCATAAAGCAGACATTCACTAAGCAGCAGCTATTATGATGATGGCGGGGATTCAAATTCCCACAATATACAAGTTGCTTTCTTCTGAATTAGCTCCATTTTGTCTTTAACTCTATGAATGATCCCTCAACTGAAAGCAGGATCCAGCGATTGTCTGAACTGTGTGCATGAGAGCAGGACCATCTCTCTCTTCTCTCATTCCAGATACTGTATTTCCACCAAAGCAGCCGAAGCTCAAATCTGTTTTCTTTTGTGGCCCTATCACTGTTGCCTGGCAGAGAATACACACTGAATAAAATCCATCTTTTAGAAATATTAAATTAAAACCACATTTTCCCCACGTTCAATTAAGAAAAAAGTGATATATTTTTTATATATCTGATATATTCTTGTACTACTTATAAGAAAGTATAATAAATGCAGTATTTCTGAGTTAATGAATATGCAACCCTGTAAACTGCCTAGCCTGCTTGAAGTGCTTAATAAAAGTTGATCACACTCCATAATAAATTCTTGGTAATCTCTCCTCTTCAACATAGGCAGTCACAGAATACCAAATGCTAGGTACTCTGCTTAGAGTTTATAAATAATCTGAGTAAAGGAAGGCAGAATTTAAACAACTGAGCGACAGAACTAGGAAGTAGTACCCCAGGTAGTATTTACTCCAGAGCTCAACTTCCTAAATACTGAAGCAGAGCAGCTCTCATTTTAGCTAACTGATAAAAGTAAACATTATCTCCTTCTGGGGGTTGGTTACCAAAGTGTACTCATTTGCAAAAATTCAAGTATCACTTATGATCTGTATACTTTTCTGCAGGGGTAGTAAACAAAGGGGAGGCTTCAGGTAAATACTAAAATCAAAATAAAACATCCATAAATATAAACACATACATGTATATATATCCTTGAATACCCCATATTCAAAGGAAAATTTTAGTTCAGTTCAAATCTAATACGAAATAGCAAATAAGAAGAGATGTTTAAAAGGCATTATATTCCTGGTGGTTATAATTTTCTTTCTTTGTCTCAGGTCTATACATCCTTCTATGCTATACACTTATACCTAAAGACAATAAAGAAGAGGAAAATAAACTCAAAATTTAACAGACATTCAGTAGTAACAATTAAACCTGAAATTATCTGAGGCTAGTCCACTGAAGTCTAAGAGGCACACACTAATTATGTGTCACCAAAGAATAAATTACAGCTTTACAGTATTTTAAAAGATTAATGGAGCCATTTATAAAAGTTCTTGGAAGTGCATATGTTTAAAGACAGAAGAAAATGGAACCATTCAGTATGTCCATATAATTGCTTCTCTGTTATCAGCAATATAACACCATGTAATAGACAGCAATGTTAGTGGAAATGCATTAACAATTCCATAGAAAAACTGAGTCTAAAACTTTAGTTCCCTCCAAATTCGACTACAGCGTTTTACACATCATACTCTCAAAAACTTATCACTCCACACACACACACACACACACACACACACCCCTAGATCTGTCTACTGAAATAATGACCAATCTAGTAGCAATGAGTGCCCACTGCTAACATCCTGATTATGGCTCTTCAAATGCCACTTTCCACTAAAGGAACCAAGTCTCTTTGGAGAAATGGCTGATTCCAATGGAGGCAGGAAATGCATATGATGAATCTGGACTATTTCATTATACCAGAGAGCAAAGAAGCTATGGAAGACTACTAGTCATGTCAAAGGAGCTTAGGAGCCAATCTGAAGAGACCTACCACTTGCTAAAGATGGTACAATCTGATGAGCATCAATCAGAAGAGCTCTCAAAATAGTACCTGATATTTAGCAAACATCTGCTCAATAACTGGTGGCAATTATTAGTCTAGAATTTTAAATGAATGCACCACCTACCAGCTAATGGAGTGAGGTAATAAAGTTATTAGAGAAGGAAAACTTCACTTCTAAGAACTCTAAAAACCAAAACACAACTTCCCAGGTTAACTATATCCAAGAAGTATAAAGGCTCCAGTAAAGGCAACCGATTTAGTCCTTAACCCAACGAGATAAGAAAATCAGCTTAATCTTGCTATTTACAATGCCATTCAGGTCCTTACATGGACATGACACCAACTGAGCTTACCAGTTCTCTCCATCAAACTACGTAATCCGTACCTGCCATTTCCCAGACACACAGAACTTTCCCTTCTCTGGAAGGGCGTCTGCTCTCTGGATCCTCCACACTGTGCTGCAGTTGCCACTGAGGCTTTAACTCCTTGGACTATAAGGTTCATAACAGCCAAAGGGAATATACTATTCATTTACAGTGCGAGCCTAATATAAAACTTTATCCATAATAAGGATTCAACAACTCAGCTTAGATGATAAAATGCTAACTTACATTTGTCAGTATTTTCGTCTATTATTTCACTTTTACCATCAAAAACTAAGAGGATAGGCAGTTGACACAATGGGTTCTGTCACTGGCCTATGATCACTGTGATAGAGACAGAATAAGAAA
This sequence comes from Redunca redunca, assembly GCA_006410935.1. NCBI lineage: Eukaryota > Metazoa > Chordata > Mammalia > Artiodactyla > Bovidae > Redunca > Redunca redunca. The sequence continues at coordinate 419,077 of SJYQ01008866.1, read as the reverse complement.
CAGGGTTCCTGATTCTTAAGTCAAATTATTTTCAATCAAAAAAGATGCCCATGCTTTCAAGATTCATATTTATTCCACAGCAAAAGATAAAATGTAATGTTATTTCTAATTCATGTGAGATACAAAACCACAAAATAGTGATTTATTAAAGTCCCCGCAAGACTGATAAAAACGTCAAGTATTATGCAGGGAAAAGGGTTTTTCACACATTAATTCAAAGGCAGCAACCCTTCACTCACCCCACTTTCCATAACCCTTCTGACTGCTTTTAGATCCTTCCTCCCTCCCCCCAACCTAAATCAGGAACCTCATATACTAATAGCTTCTTCACCGCTAACTATGTAATAACCCATGCAAAAATGTACCTTTTAATTGCCAGACTGTTATATCTCTTTTTAAGTACTTGGATACCACTTTGAGAGCTTAACTTTGGAACTTCCTGAACCATACCTATCAATGTAGCTTTTCCCCTCTAAGGTGACTATAACTAAGTTCCCAAATTACTAGTTCCCCTAAGAGTCTTTCATTTGACAAACATGTTAAAATAATGGGAGGTTTAGAGCACTAAATCGTGAATGTGAGATATCAAATTTCATTCAATCCAGTCATATATATGTATATATATAAACAAATTGAGTCTCAAAGAAAAAAGTTAATTGGCTAGGAGTAGGTTTAATCGAGAGGGATTTCCCTGGCAGTCCAGTGGCTGGGACTTGGTACTTTCACTGCTGTGGCCTAGGTTCAATTCTTGGTTGGGGAATCGGGATCACGTAGGCTGCTTACTATATTTAAAAAAAAAAAAAAAAAAAAGTCCTCTGGAGAAGGGAAAAGCTACCCACTCTAGTATTCTGGCCTGAAGAATTCCATGGGCTGTATAGTCCATGGGGTCGCAAAGAGTCTGACATGACAGAACGACTTAAAAAAAAAAGGAGTCCAAAGCTTCTTGACTCCCAAGCAAGGCTAAATTTACTGCACATTAACAGTGTTTTAATTTTTCAAAGAAGACACTACTACTATCTTCAAATAATACAGATTCAGAAGATAAAATTATCCATTTATTTGTTAGTCATATGGCAAAAGTTAGGACTAGATGTTCATTCTTCTCTATTCTTACACGTTGTTCTGCTAAGATACCCTTTAATCTTATCATACACTGGAAAAATAAGTTCCAAGAATAAGAATTTAAAAATATAGTCATATAAATTTTACAAAAACCACCAGGTTTTTCACATAAATTTTACAAAAACCACCAGGTTTTTACGTAAGCGGTAGTATATCATCACCTCAGGAAACTCTAAATTCAAGCCAGTGATCTAAGTGTCAAGTGTTCCAAAACTCATTGCTGCTCCTGCTGCTAAGTCACTTCAGTCGTGTTGGACTGTGTGCGACCCCATGGACCACAGCCCACTAGGCTCCTCCGTCCATGCGATTTCCCATACAAGAGTACTAGAGTAGGATGCCATTGCCTTGTCCGCCAACTCATTAGCCACTACCAGTTTCCCAAACTAGCAGAGGGCTGAACTCACAGTGGAATGACCATGAATATTTCAAGGGTAAACTCTTTAATAGAAAATGCAGTGCCTATAGATACCAACCAGAAGGGGAACTAGGGGGTGGGATGAATTAGGAGAATGGGACTGACATATACACACTACTATATATAAAATGCTTCCCTGGTGGCTCAGACGGTAAAGCGTCTGCCTGCAATGTGGGAGACCTGGGTTCCATCGCTGGGTCGGGAAAATCCCCTGGAGAAGGAAATGGCAACCCACTCCAGTACTCTTGCCTGGAAAATCCCATGGACAGAAGAGCCTGGTAGGTTACGGTCCATGGGGTCGCAAAGAGTGGGACATGACTGACTTCACTTTCACATATAAAATAACTAATGAGAACCTACTGTAGAGCACAGGGAACTCTAGTCAATGCTCTGTAGTGACCTAAATGGGAAGAAAATCCAAAAAACAGAGGATATATGCATTTGAACAGCTGATTCACTTTGCTGTGCAGGAGAAACTAATACAACATTGTGAAACAATCTTTTACTCCAATAAAAAAAAGTGTTTTTTAATGCAATGAATGGAGAATGACTAAGTTTTCTGTAAAATTTATACAAGAAAGGCTATCATCAGTTTGCACAATTATTTTCAGAGAAAACAAGTAACTTTTGAATGTATCACTTGTTTCAACGACTCAACTTCAGCTAGTAAAATATGTACTCCAAAAGGTACTCCCTCTGGGGAAAGGTCATAAATATGCTGTTTTGGAATGTATACAGAACCTAGTAACCACTTTTAAAGTTTCATTTGCGATGTCTCTCCCTGTTCGTCTGCCCCGCGAGATCTAAATATCTCATCAGTCTTTCCCAATGACAAGGTCATGTGACTCACCATTTGACTAAGTGAATCACTCAAAAAAAAAAAAAA
>SJYQ01008866.1:394728-416640 GCA_006410935.1 Redunca redunca | reverse complement strand
TTTTTTTTTTTCTGAGAAAGAAACAGGCTGCAGAGAAATCCCGCGGTTTCTGAGACTCGTCGAAGAGCACATCCTGGTTTTGCGGGAACTGAAGCTCATACAATTTGTGGGGTCCCTATTGAGTTAAAAAGCAAAAAGGTACAAGCAGAGAGTTAGGGAAGTGAATATATAGAATGAGAAAGAATTTACAAATGACATTTGAAAGGTTAGCAAACGTCACACAGATAAACTATAAAATTTTTAGTAACTGCCTGACGCACTTCTACAGGGTGTCAAAAAAATCCAGAAGCGTAATTTTTTTTTTAAGATTAATAATGCTCTTGACAACTATATATATTTATTTATCTCTGTCTCTAGACTTTTGGGGCAAGATTTACAATCATTTCCCCCCCCCCCGTTTTTGTATACTTTTGATCACTTTCCTATGACAGTTATTTTTTAATATTTTCTATGAAGAAAATAGAAAAATCAGTATTATCTTTTTAACATGGTGATCACAATTTGTTATTATTGTTTATAAATTTTAGCTTCACAACTTCCTACTTTTTTAGGATTATTTTCAAATTTGGGAAAACTTGTATGAAGCTTCTCTCATATGAGCTATAATATTTCAGGACTGTTTGGCTGTTTCAATGGCAATTCATTGCTTAGTTTTTCTTGGCTCTCTAGTACTCTTCAGGGCAAGATTTATCTATGTTAAGACAGGGTCTCATTAATCAAGATGAATAAAACATGTGACTTCACATACAGACTTACTATAGTACAACTGCAGTGGAGCAGGGCCATATGCCTGCCTGCTATTGTCCGGGAAGCTAGTCAAAGAGTAAGTTTAATCTGAGAAGTGAGAAATGCTGAAACAAAGGAAAACAGTATAAGGAGACTAAGTAATAATGCAGTCATCAGGCACACTCAAGGACCTTTAGTTCTTTCTCAAGGGCTATAGATAATATTCTGAGCCATAGCCTGTGAGCTGTCTTATAGATACTCAAAAACCAGGAGGAGAAGTTAACTACGTGATGACCAGACTGTACCTAGGGCTTGAGCTGCCACAATTCTGAGAATTGACCCCAAAGAAATGGGAACAAGTGCACCCCAGAACTGAAGATTAACTGAACCTAAAACCAAGATGTGGAGAAGGAAATGGCAACCCATTCCAGTGTTCTTGCCTGGAGAATCCCAGGGGCGGAGCCTGGTGGGCTGCCGTCTATGGGGTCGCACAGAGTCGGACACGACTGAAGCGACTTAGCAGCAGCAGCAGCAGAACCAAGATGATGCTAGTCAGACCTCTGATGACCAATTTAAAGGTGACTGTGCTGTTTCTGCCTGTAGCCCCGCCCCACCCTACTCTGTCTATAATGCTCTCACCCCCTGCTTGTCAGGGGGGAAGTCAGTCTTTGGACAGATGTCTGCCACCCTTCCCCCGAGTCGCCAGCATCTGAAATAAAGTGAACTTTCTTTTCTACCAACCTGGCCTGTTTACTGGCTTTTGAGTGGCGAGCAGCTGGACTTCCCACGCATATCTATCGGTAAAACAACTGCAAGTTTGTTTTCTATAGATATAAGAATTCCAATATATTCCATTTTGTATGCTTCACACAAAAACAAAAATAAGTACGGTGCACTTTCAATTGAATATATGACATTACTTAGATTCCTGATGAATGAGAACCTTCATTTTAGGTTAGGCATTGAGAAAATTGATCCCTCCCCTTAAGAGTTTTTTACTTTTGAGAGTGGGAAGGATTTTTTAATGGGCTAGTTTCTCCTCTTCTTTCAAATCCTGTTTCTCTGTCGCCCATGTATTTCCTGTGTCTGGCATCGCAGAACTCTTTTGCCTCTAGCTCTGTACCTCTGTGACATGGTGCTGGCTGAGTTGGCATAATGGGCAGTAGGTGAATTCCAGAAAGCCATTCCTACACCCACGGTGAATAATAATTTAACAGTAGACGGAAATGACTGCAAACCATAAATGCATGCCACTAAACCCAAATGAAATGTATCCCTAAGTCAATCACTGTTCCCTTAGTCAGGTCTTAAACAAGGCAGTAGCTATTCCTGCACCATTTACTGCAGAAGAGAAATGATGGAACTTTGAATACAATGTGACGATGGTCTTAAATATCTTAATTTAGAAACTTTTACGGAAATATTTGACCTACTGAATATATTGCCAGGGTCTCTTCAAGGGCTTTGGAAGTGACCCGAGCAAGTGAGGCACCCTGAAGCTTAAGCTTCATTAATCTACGGTAAACCCACGTCTCAAAATGAATTCTGCTATTCCAAGCCCAGTGAGTTTTTCCACTTAGCTGGGATCTTCAGATTTAGCTTTAATTATTTAAAAAATATGCATATTAGAATACAAGGCGCTGCCTCCAAGAAGTCATGTATACTTTACCTTTTTGTAGTATACCTTTAGTAACTTTTGAGGGTGATAATGGAATGGTTAAATATAACTCTACTTCCTAGAATTACAGGTTCTGTTTCTCAAGTTTACTATAATAAGCATTTCTTTTGTAATCAGAAAATAATTTTTTCCAAAGCGCTGTAAATATTAAAGCCTAAAGAACACACCTAGAAATATGGACAGGTAAAATATGATACACTAGTAATTGTTGACTTTTTAAAATTGGTTTGGACTTTAACATATTGAAAATTCCTGAAAATCTGCTCATCCTCTAGAGGAAACATGTAAACCTCTTTCTAATGTAACCATCAAAGAATGCCCAGTAGGGAGTTGCTCTTAGTGACTAAAACAGAGTAGGGAATATAATTTTCCGTTAACAACTCATAGTGGGAAATGAGTTCCAGACATTCACTATAAGAGGTCAAAGTTAAAGTGTATGAGAATCACACACGGGTCATGTTAAACTGCAGATTCTGACTTAGGAGGGAAGCCCAAGAGCCTGCATTTCTCATAAGCTTTCTGGGCTGATGCTGCTGTCTACAGACTACATTTCAAGTGTTTAGGAAACTTTTTCTCATAGCTTTATTGAAGTATAGTTAACACCAAATAAACTGCAAATATTCCAAGTTCACAATTTGATGAGTTTCAACATACTCAAATACCTGTCAGACCCATTACCACAATGAAGATGACATGTCCATAACCTTTTCTTTAATGCCTCCCTCCCCCAAGACATCTCAGTAAACAGTTGTTAGAACGTGCTTGTCACAGTGGAATCTGATTTCTATAAGCAGTTCAGAGAAACTACCTCTATTACTACACTCCTGTCTTTTATATGTGAGGAGACACAGAGTTAGCAAAAAGGTATATTTTCTGAAACCTTTCGAATATCTTCCCTAAGTCTGTTTCTATACAAAACAGTGCTTTTTAACCAAACAACTTTGTTGTGTGGATTTCAATTAAGCACCATCACATTCAGATGAAGTATTACCATTTGAAATTTACCAAAAATTTCAAATGCTTTTGAAATATCTTCCCTAAAGTCAACCTTTCCCTTTGTTCTCTCCACATATTTTCATCTTCTCTGTAGACTAATTAGATCACCAGACAGAGACTAGGTTGAATTGTGTGTTTCCTGCTTCATCTGGTGAATTCATTATTGGTCCTTGGTAAAATTTTGCAGTTAGTCTTATTTAGTAATGATAATAATGGACTTCCCTGGTGGCCCTGTGGGTAAGAATCCACCTGCCAATCCAGGGCACATGGGTTCGATCCCTGGTCTGGGAAGATTCCACAGCAAATAAGCCTGTGCACCACAACTACTGAGCCGGTGCTCTAGTGACTAAGCTGCAACTACTGAAGGCCGCATGCCTCAGAGCTGCACGTTTGCAACTACTGAGCCGAAGTGCAGCACCTGCTGAAGTCCATGTGCCTAGAGCCTGGGCTCTGTAACAAGAGAAGCCACTGCAATGAGAATCCTGTCTCCCATAGGTCAGAGACAGTCTTGCACACTGTAATGAAGAATAGCCCCTGCTCGCCACAACTAGAGAAAGCCCACAAGCAGCAACAAAGACCCAGTGCAAAAAAATAAAAATAATAACAAATTGTTAATGATCAGTACTATTCTTTTGTGCTGCTGCTGAGTCGCTCAGTTGTGTCCAGCTCTTTGCAACCTCATGGACTTATAGCCCACCAGATTTCACTGTCCATGGGATTCTCCAGGCAAGAATACTGGAGTGGGTTGCTATTCCCTTTTCCAAGGGATCTTCCTGACCCAAGGATCAAACCTGGGTCTCCCACATTGCAGGCAGATTCTTCACCATCTGAGCCACCAGTGATAATTATTTTGTTCTCCTTGATTGGAACCGCCTGGAGACCAAAGACTATGTCCCATAGCCCCTAACACAGGACAGGAAACATGGCAGTCACTCCAGATGTTTTACCGAGTGAATGAATGAAGGTATAATTACATCTGTTACAGGCAGTTCAGCTCAGCATACATTTAAGGAGTGCCCCATATGCTATTGTAGGAAATATACAGATGAGAGGTTCTGGTGTCTGTAACAAAAGGATCACAGTCCAGTAGTTAAGAACATGGAAGAAGCAGTTATATTACGATCAGGCTGCCAGTACTGGAATGAACTCAGTAATTCGGTGGCTTTTTGTAAAATCGGGATGATAATAGTATCCACCTCTCAGACTGTTGGGAAGACTGCATGCATGAATATGTGTAAAGCACTTAGAAAAGGACCTGTCAGGCATATAGTGAGCGTGTAGTAAATTTGGCCACTATTATGTACAATGTTTTATTAAAATGTAGAAGAGAGGAGTTCCCTGGTGGTCCACTGGTTAGGACTCTGTGTTTTCACTACCATGGGCACAGGTTCAGTCCCTGGTGGGGAACTAAGATCCTACAGGCCATGCAGACAAAAAAGGTACAAGAAATATTGCACACTGGAGGCCCATCAAATGAAGCCTGCCCACTAATGTCTTCTACCTGGCTTGCAAAAGTTGGTCCCTGCAGTGCTTTAAATCTGAATCAGTTGCTAGCATTTTAAAATTTGGAATTTTTTAGGCAGAATTTTTACTTTATTTATTTATTTTTTGGCCTCGGTGCACTGCTTATGGGATCTTAGTTCCCCAACCAGGGATCGAACCTGGGCCCATGACGGTGAAAGAGCTGAGTCCTAACCATTGGCCTGTCAGAGAGTTCCCCCTAAAAATCTGGAATTTTAAATTAAAACTTCAGATTTCTGAGTTATCTTAAAAATTTAAGGAAGTTGGCGGCACTGGCCTGGCACTGGTGCCAGACAACCATGCGCTAGAACTTTGTAGAGGCTGCCTTCTTAAGAAGGGACACAAGCTCTCAAGTTTGCAACAATTCCTCCAGCCTACTGGGACAGACACCGTTCTTGGTGTTTAGTGTGGGCCCGTAGCTTGGGCTAGTGCCCATTTTATGTTGACTCTGTCTATATTGCTACTTGCCTGGCTGTTGTAGGCATTTGTGTTTGGAACTTCCTAACGCAGAAGGAAGAGAATGGCATATTGCCAGGAGGGTTTAGAGATGGCCTCAGAGAGGAGATAAGTATGATCATTGTGCATGCTTACATTAGAGGAAAGTAGAAACGACGTTCTCGGCAGAGGGGATACCATTTGCTAACTTCCTGAGGGTTAAGAGAGCTGGCAGGTTTGGTTAGCCTTAGAGAAGTGAAGGAGAAAAGCCTGAAGAGATAGGAGGGGTGAGATGTGCAGAGCCTAGAAGGGTAGGTCAGAGGCAGTCTTGAAGCTGGTGGGGAGTCACTGAAGGATTTTATGCAAGGGAGTTTCACAAATAACTTAGGCAGTGGTGGAAGGAGAACCTGGTGGGGAGGCAGGCTGTAGGGAGCTCTGAAAGAAGCTGCTGTTAGCCCAGGTGAAGACCGGGCGATCCTGAAGAGGAGCAGCTTAAGGAGATGACAAGGAAGAGACAGATGCCAAAGAGATGTACAACAGAGCCAGCCAGAGTCAGTAAGGGCAAGGGACTGAATCCTTTTTTAGGTGTTGTGAACTTAGGGCCATTTTCTGGACCTCCGTCTCTTTATCTATAAAAAGTAGAAATTGTTTCTGCCCTGGCCTTTCAAAATCCATCAAGATGTGAAAAGGCCTCAATTATACTGTGAAAGTGCTTTAGAACTGTAAAATTCCTGAACAGATAAGATATGGTTAGCATGGCTGCTGTTACCATTCTTCCCAGGCCTCCACATCCAAAACACTTTAAGGCCACTTTCCATTATGAAATGATGTATATTTCTTCAGATTCAAAAGTAAAAGTGAGTCTAATAAAAGAAGTCAAAGACAGGGATGACTGGTGTACAGCACAAATCTTTCAATTGTGGAAGTGTGTATATATTTATATGCCAGACACCTACTATTCATGAACAGCTGCAAAGATATTCAATGGACATCAGGTTAATAAAAGAGTATTTTTTGCTTCATTATGTTTAAAAAAAGTCAAAGACATAGATGTTTGTATCAAAAAAATATAACTCTTCCATAATCCCATTACTGAGATCTAACCAGTATTAGCAATGTGGGGTACATTATTTCACTGTCTTGCAAATTATAATATTCATATAATAATGATGATGATTATAAAGTAATATTCTCCACTTATAGTAAGAAGAGGTGAAACGTTCAGGAAGAGTGATGCCCTGATTGCAAGGGATCTATTCAAAAAATGCGAGACTAATGCTTAAGCTTCAGGGCCCCTCAGCCCCACCTGCTGGCGGGAGGACGTAGCACTGCCCGAGCAGGGCTCACTGGTGTTCCTGGGATTGCCAGACTTGGCTCCTCAGCCGCGGCCCTGTAATCATCTCCAGGGTCGGGAGAGAGATGAGGGCAGCCACGGGGAGGAGCTGGGCTTCCCTTGTAGCTCGGACGGCGGCAAAGAATCTGCCTGCAATGCAGAAGATGCGGGTTCAATCCCTGTGTCAGGAAGATCCCCTGGAAGAGGGAATGGCCACCTGCTCCAGTATTCTTGCCTAGAGAGTTCCATGGACAGACCACGGGGTCACAAAGAGTCAGACACGACTGAGCAACTAACAGGCACGCAGCTGCTGGGCCCCGCCTGGGAGCCGCAGAGCCAGGGTGAAGCCTGGGGCCCTGGGCAGGCTTGCCTGGATGAGGACACTTCAAAATAATGAATGTAAAACCTAAAATTTGATCAGCCATGCTAGAGGCAAAGACTAAATTATCTTTCTATGCTCTCAGTAAAAAATTAAATTATGAAACTGTTATCGAATGGAGGACAAGGAGTATGCTGCCACAAAAACGTAGGATGTGTCAGGGAATCAAATAGCAGTATTAGTAGTAATAATAGTAATAGCTGTTGTTGACTGTTGTAGGTGTGTCCTTTGAATTTTGTCATTGCTAGTCAGCTTTTTAAATTCGTGATTCACTGTGATTTCATTTCTCAGTTTAATTAAGCATTTATTTTTGTACCTAATTGTTTATCTTTTTTCTTTAAGAGTTCCCTGTCCCCCCAAAGTTGAATAAGTTTCAGGCCAGGATGTGCCCTTGCTTGGTTGCACTGGAGGGCTGCTCTCCAAAGAGCATAGAACTGAAGCTGGAGACACAACTTCCGGGATGGTTTGGCCACTTGTCCTATATCTCAGATACAGCCTGTGCTTCCATCCAGCTTCACAACACACTCGGTGCAGCGAAAACTTACTTTATCTGCACATACGCTTCAGCTCCCTGGTGGCCAAGCGGAAGACTGACCTGAGATTTCCTGAGGGACACCAGCTATGACTTGGGACTGCTGTCTTCCCTTTCCTTTCACAGTGCCTGGGAGCCTTGGCTTGCTCTCCAAAGAAGTGGGAATCTACCAGAAAATTGGCGAGTGCAAAGAAACAGGGAGAATGGAAACTGGGTCCTCACGTGCTGATAGGATAACTGGGGCAGGAGGATATGGTTGCTGAGTGTGGTTTGGGAAGACTTCCTGGAGAAGGGATGATTTTGAGCCTTGATTGAAATCAGCAAGCAACAAGAGCAAGAAGTACAGCCAAATAGATGTGGGAGAGGGGGGCTGAGTCTAGGAAAAAGGTATGTCAAGGAAGAAGTGATGGTTCTCCTTACATATTCCAGTGACTCTCATGTGGAGGAGGGTTACTTCTCCCACATACAGGGACCCGTCCTTTTTCTCATTTGTGCTCCCAGGCCTGGCCCAGTCCCTGGCAGGCAAGAAACATCCAATCCATGTTTGCTGAATGACTGAAAGAACATACCACAATAAAAAACATTATAAATAAATTTTTTAAAAAAAGAAAGGGCATACTTACAGATTTCATGGCAATGCAAGGAAGTTACAGGAGACCAATTTCAGCTCAGTAAGAGGAAGGACTTTCTAAAAATTAGAACTGACAGCTGAAGAACACCAATAATAGCTACTGAACATGTTGTATGTGCTGTGGACTAGGCTAAACTTTTGATACATTTCCCATTGAAGCCTTACAGTAGCTGTTTGAAATAGGCATCATTGTCCTCATTTTAAAATGAGGAAACAAAGTTGCAGAGGTTAAGTCACATGCATAGGATCACAAACCCTTGTTCAGAGCAAGTGGAAGAGCCTTGATTTGCACCAAAGCTGTCTGACACCAAAGCCACAGCCAACCCCACCCTGGAGGTTTGCCAGTTCCTCCAGCCCTATTTGCCAGTATCTCCTCCATCTTGCTGGCCCATTGGCTCTTGCATTTCATATGCAGAATATGCACAGCCTTTCCCCTGAAGAGGCTCTGTCTGGTAAGATCTACCAACAGGTACAGGAAAAGGTGCTCAACATCACTAATTATCAAGGCTTTGCAAATCAAAACCACCTCACACCTGCAAGAATGACTATCATCAAAAAGCCAAGAAATAACAAATGTTGGGGATTCCCCGGTGGTCTAGAGGTTAGGATTCAGCACTTCACTATCCTGGCCTGGGTTCAGTCTCTGGTTACGGAAGTGAGATCCTGCAACCTGAGCCTCATGGCCAAAATAAAAATAAATAAAAAGGAACACATCTTAGTGAGGATGTAGAGAAAAGAAAAACCTTGTGCGCTGTTGGTGGACATGTACATTTGTGCAAAAACTAAAGAAAACAGCATGGAGGGTCCTCAAAAACTTAAAAACAGAACTGCCATATGATCCAGCAATTCTACTGCTAGGTATGTGTTTAAAAAATGAAAACACTAATTCAGAAAGATGTATGCACCCCAATGCTCATAGCAGCATTAGTTACGATAGCCAAGATATGGAAGCAATTTAAGTGTCCACCACCAGATGAATGGATAAAGAAGATACACATGCGTGCACACACACACACACACACACACTCACACACACATACAAGAATACTACTCAAACATAAAGAATAAAAAATTTTGCAACAAAACAGATGGATCTAGAGGATATTAGGCTTAGTGAAATGCCATACAGAGAAAGACAAATACTGTATGTTGTCACTAATATGTGGAATCTAAAAAATAAAACAGATTAGTGAATGTAACAAAACACTCACAGATATGGAGAATAAACTAGTGGTTTATTACTAGTAGAGAGGGGAGAGGAAAGCAAGGAAGGGCAAGATAGGGGTAGGGTGTTAAGAGATACAAACTACGGTGTAAAAAATAGATAAGCTACAAGGATATACTGTACAGCATAGGGAATATAGTGATTTTAAATAGAGTATAATCTATACAAATTTTGGATCACTATGTTGTACACTTTAAACTAGTATAATATTGTAAATCACCTATGGATGGCTAGGTGCTTAGTTGTGTCCAACTCTTTGCGACTCCACGGACTGTAGCCCTCCAAGCTCCTCTGTCCATGGAATTTTCAAGGCAAGAATACTGGAGTGGTTTGCCATTTCCTCCTCCAGGGGATCTTTCAGATCCGGGGAATGAACTCCTCCGCTGAGCCACTGGGGAAGCCCTACCTCCATTGAGCCACTGGGGAAGCCCCACCTCCATAAAAATAAATTATTTTTTAAAAAAGGAAGCAGCAAAGTTTTTTGGCACATCCTCCCTCCAGGGCAAAAATCCCCTTCCTAGTGCCCTTATTTTGCTTGGGGCAGGCCAAGCGAGACAAGATTTGAAGCTGGCTTCCCATGCAGGTATTAACCAGGTTCCTTATCTTTCAATATTAGAAGATATAAGGTACAGTTAGGGTTGTTTGAATACAGGGTGAGTCTGGCCTCTTGACAAGAGGTGCAGAGTCCCTCAAAAGAGTACCAAATCACAGGCACAGGAATGTTTATTACAACAGCATTTATAGTAAAAAAAAATTAATAGCAACCAAAGTGTCCAGCAATAAGGGACAAGCAACATACATAAGGGTACATCCATTCAGTAGAGTTCTAGTAGCTATTAAAAAAAATGGTCCAATATGGAAAGCTCTCAAAAATATATCACTGTGTTAAGAGCCACATTTATAGCATGGTTCTTTTAGGTTAAAATATTTATGTGGCTAAAGAAATTGATATATATGGGATATATGAGGGAGGTTTTTAACCCTTCATTTTCTACCTTTCTGTACTGTTTGAATGTTCTAATTTTATATGGGCTTTACTTTAAAATACCACTGAGGATTATCTGGGAAGGAAGATAATGGCTTATTTTTAAAACCTATCTGTTGTGTATTCCTGTGTTAAAATACATGGCTCTTCTACTCTTACAAATAATCTATTCTTGTATATTAAAAATTAACATTTTTACATACATATATGTTTGACTGAATCGCTTTGCTGTACAGCAGAAATTAACACAACATTGTAAGTCAACTATACTTCAGTAAAATAAAATTCATAAAAATTAACATTTATTCAAAGACTATGTTAGGAATTTTTGAGGTGATAGCCATTATTGCTGGGACGACTACCACCCCTCCTTGTGCTTGGCGCATAGTAGTTGCTGAGTAAACTATTCATTGGATGAATACTTTTGATGAATAGGTTGGAGGCATATCTTTCTGACTTTTGTTTACCTTCAGAGAACATTTCCTAGGTTAAATTCCTGCACTTATGGAGCTCAGCCCCTCAAGCTCTCCCATAGTCTCTGAAGAGCAGGTTACCTTTTTTATTTTATTTTATTTTATTTGGCAGGGAGTGCATTTCTCTCAGTGAATGGGATCTTAGTTTCCCAACCAGGAATCAAACCCATGCCCTCTGCATTGGAAGCGTAGCGTCTTAACCGCTGGGCCACTGGGGAAGTCCCAGAGCAAGTTATCTTAAATGTAACCTTTGCAGCCTTGGTGTTCTACCCAAAAGTACATTTTCACACCTTCATTTAGAAACTATTTATTGGTCACTTACTGTATGTACAAGGCAGAGGAAGGGGCTGGTGTTAGTTTCCCCCAATTACTTTGATAATTTATTATTTAGTCAACAAATATTTACTGAGGATCTATCATGTATTCCAGGTGCAGGGGCAAAACAGACATGGTTTCTGCGCTAAAGGACCTGGAGGTCAAAGGCCATGAATCTCAACTCTATCAGACCCCACGTCTCTTCTTAAAACAAATCACTTTTAGTATCCCTCTTCCTATCTGGAGAAAATCCGTTGATAAAATGGTGTATCTATAAAGTCATTTTTTATGTCCTAAATTTAATATAAAGGAGAAAGGCAGGGAAAGTGATTAATAATAAAAATGTTGCTGTTTAAGCATGACTTCTAGAACATTAATGAAGTGGTCAGATTCTTGCACGCATACATAGTACTACCTTGAAAACAAGGTGCTATAACAATCTGCTATAAATACAGATGGATGACGTTGTTGCTGTTGGCAATAAGCTTTTTGAAATTATGAACGACTCTTGAAAAGAAATTACGCATAGATACTACCCTGGAAATTTTGGTGCAAAAATTCACTGTGTTTCTTTGTGAAAGTCAGGGTCTGTGCTTGGATAAATGCAGACTGGCTTTTTGTCTCCATGACCACCCAGTGGGACGTGGGAGTTGGGTGACCTGACCTGAGAGTTGAAGGACATGGAGTGTCCCCTCCCTGCCCACGAGTTGCTGGGCTCATTGTCTGCTTGGGTGACAAAAGCAGAAATGCTCGAGGGAAGACATTAAAAGCACCCAGTCCAGAGGCTGCCACGGGAGGGTGCAGAGAACCAGCCCCGTCACACTGCATATCTTCAAGCTGCAGGAAGTCCCAACACCCAGGAGAAATGTGGTGTGCAAGCCCCAGTGCTAGGACCCGGGTGTAGGCTTTCCAGGTGCCAGACAGCAGGATTCTGGCTGAGGCAGATGTAAAGGTGATAATCAAATAAAACCACCATCACAAAGGGCTTTAAAATAAGTACCAGGAGTATGCCAGCTACGTATACATACGCCCTCCCCCATGGCACAGGGCTGTGTGCCAGCCTATATCTATTTATTTAAAAAAGCAAAGTTTTTTAAGTTGCTGAGAAGCAGAGTGATGATGGCAGCTCTTGAGAGCCCTAGAGAACATTCCAGTGGTCAAAATACAGGCAGTGGGATCAGGCAATATTTTCTTATTATTTTTATTTCTTATGAAGTTTATGTATTAATACTTAATTCTAATTTATAAACTTTAATATATGATGCTTTTTTTTTAAAGATAAATATATCATGTGCGTTTGTGCATATTCAGTCACTTCAGTCGTGGCCAACTCTTTGTAACCCCATGGACTCTAGCCCACCAGGCTCCTCTGTCCATGGGATTTCCCAGGCAAGAATACTGGAGTGGGTTGCTATACCTTCCACCAGGGGATCTTCACGACCCAGGGATCAAACATGCATCTCCTGCGTCTCCTGCATTTCCTGCATTGCAAGCAGATTCTTTACCACTGAGCCACCAGGGAAGCCCAAATACATCATATTGCTATAATATAATCATTAAAATAATGATATAAATACAATAGTAATTAATTCTTAGAGAAATATTCTTTATTTCTCTTGACTTCTTTCTAATATATTTACTTTTAAATTCATCACAAAATAACACAGATTTATGGTAAAATATATTCACACAGCACTGCAGGATATGAAGTGAAAAGTTAAATTCCCTTCTCCTACACCTAAAGTCCCCAGTCCCACCTTCTAGAGGTCAGAGTTTCTCCCATGTCCTTCTCTGAAATTTTTTTCTACGCATATGCAAATATATTCATGTATATACCGTCTAGAACCTCTTTAGAAACATACACATGTGCTTAAAGTGGCATCAGGCTTCCCTGGTGGTTAAGCCTCCTGCAATGTGGAGACCTGGGTTTGATCCCTGGATTGGGAAGATCCCTTGGAGGAGGACATGGCAAATCACTCCAACATTCTTGCCTGGAGAATCCCCATGGACAGAGGAGCCTGGTGGGCTACGGTGCATGGGGTCACAAAGAGTCGGACACGACTGAGTGACTCAGCACAGCACACACAGCACACATAGTCTTGGTTGGCAATTTCCTTTTTTTCATTTCAGTCCTTTCCAGACAGTACATTTAGAGCTATTGGGTTGACCAAAAAGTTCATCTGGGTTTTTCCAAACCATGTTATGGGAAAACCTGAACAACCGTTTTGGCCAACTCAATACAAATTCTTTCTGCTTGGGTCTAGATTGCCTTTGAACCAATGTACCCCCAGTTTATTTATGCAAGAAGTATGGGCACTGTCTGGAAACTTGGGGGGTGGAGAGCACAGCAAACCTGACAAGATGCACTCAGCCCTGCAGCCTCTCAGGCGCGCCTGGGGAAGGGCGGGGCGGAGGGGCCGCCTTCCAGAAGGCGGCTGTTGCGTGTCATTATCTCTTCTCCCATTGCAGGCTGGGGAAGGAGTTGAGTCCTGGAATTGCAAGGGACCTTAGACTCCAGTTCCCCTGGAGAAGAAAATGGCAATCCACTCCAGTATTCTTGCATATGAAATCCCACAGACATAGGAGCCTGGTGGGCTACAGTCCATGGAGTCACAAAACAGTTGGACGTGACTTGGCAACTAAATATCAACAACAACAAAGAGTCCAGTGAACAGACCATATGGATGAGAAACTTGAGGGGTTGTGTTGACCCAAGTCACCACCAGCTGGTGGAGGAGCCTGAGAAGGGAAAGTGAAAGTCACAAAGTCGCTGAGTCGTGTCCAACTCTTTGCCACCCCATGGACTGTATAGTCCAGGGAATTCTCCAGACCAGAATACTAGAGGGGTAGCCTTTCCCTTCTCCAGAGGATCTTCCCAACCCAGGGATCAAACCAAGGTCTCCGCACTGCAGGCAGATTCTTTACCAGCTGAGCCACCAGGGAAGCCCAAGAATACTGAAGTGGGTAGCCAGCAGATCTTCCCCACGCAGGAATCAAATTGGTGTCTCCTGCATGGCATATGGATTCTTTACCAGCTGAGCTACCAGGAAAGCCTGTACTTGACCCAAAGGCCCCCAGCGCAGCTGACCCACCACCCCTCCCTATGGACTCGATCCCCCTGCCCTCACACTCCACCACCCTGGCCTCTTCCTCCTCTCGGTCCGGGAAGAGCTTTGCAAACTGCTGAGAGGGGCCTTTCTGTGCCTTACCAAGAACTAGGGTTCAGGGCAGCAAGCAGCCTTTGATGTAGCTTCTTTGGGGAGTGAATCCATCTGACTGATGGTTTTTTTAAAATAATGGATTTATTGGAGTATTTCCCCCCATTAATAAGTGAATACAACCTACGATCTCATTATCTTAAAGGAAGCAGCATTAATATTTTCAAAGATGCCCCACCAGAAATTCTTCTGTGAATTTATATGTGTATGTGTGCTTTTTATCTTCAGAAAATGATATATTTTCCACAGTTTTGTCACAGAGCTTGCTTTTCCCCCTTTGTGGTGGAGGGGGCTATATATCATTTTCTCATGAAAATAAATGTTATATCACAACACAGTTTTCAATGGTTGCATCATGTTCTATATTACAAATGTACCATAGTTTATCCAGCCAACCTTCTGCTGGTGCTGGTTTGTAATCAGATCAACTGTAAAGGGGTTAAGTTATCACTCAGTCCATATTTCCTGCACCTGTGCTGAGGGAAGGGCAGAATGCTGGTCACAGCTCCTGTCCTCCGGAAGCCAAACATGTGCAAACACTGATCAAGAATGAGAGGAGGCACTTCCCCGGCAGTCCAGCGGTTAAGACTCTTTGAGCGTGGGCTCCATCCCTGGTGGAGGAACTAAGATCCCGAATGCCGCACTGTGTGGCTGGCAGGGGTGGTGTGTGGGGTGGGCAGATGACAGGAGACCATGCATCGTTTCGCTGGAGGTTATAAGTGTGCCCGAGTTGAGAGAAGGGAGTGATGGAGCGTTGCCATGGTGAGAGGTTAGACTGTGGTGTGGGGCAGACCTGGGCTTGGGTCAGGCCGGGCCATTTAAGCAGCTTGGGTAAGGAGGTCTTGAGTAAGTTATTCGGTCCTGTGCCCAAACCTCAGTCTATTCATCTATAAAATAACTAGTGATAACCATACAATGGGATATTTTCCAGGCATGAAAAAGGAATGTAGTGCTCCATGCCACAACGTTAGACAAACCTCTAAAGTATTACACTGAAGTGAAAGAAGTCAAGTTCAAAAGATCACATACTGAATGATTTGGCTTTTATAAAACATCCAGAATAACCAAATGCATAGAGAAAGAAAGTAGACTGATGGCTACCAGAGGCTGGGGGAGGAGAGGAGGAGGAGTAACTGCTTAGTGGACACGACATCTCCCCAGAGGAGTGATGAAATCCTTTGGAAATAGAAGCAATAGTTGCACAATATTGTATATATACTAAATGCCACTGTACTGTATACTTTGAAGTGGTTAATTTTAGGTTATGTGAATTTCACTCCTTAAAATAAATGGTCACAGTAACTGTACTTACCACATAGGGAGGCTGTGAAAGTGAAGTGAGATAAAGAATAGAAAGCATTGAGTACAGAATTCAGCACAGAAAACTCAATTAGTGTCAGCTATGGTTACAAAGCCCCTCTTTTGAACAAAGCCTTCCAGGGCTTGGATTCCCAGAAAAAGCCAAAGTCATTACTCCATCTACGACCTAATGTGGGCCCATCCCCTCCCTGGCCTGTTTTCCTACTTTTTCCCCTACTGCATACACTGGACTTGGGGTTCCTACAACCCACCAGCCACACTGCCTCCCTAGGGCCTTTGCATTAGTGTTTGCCTTCCAGACACTCACAGCCATCACCTTCAGTGTTTGTTTCAGACTTCCTGACTAGTCTGCTTCACAGGGTATTCCTTCTTAAAGAAAAAAATTATTTATTTGGCTGCACCAGGTCTTAGTTGCAGCATGTGGGGTCTAGTTCCCTGACCACAGATCGAACCTGGGCCCCCTGCATTGGGAGCATGGAGCTTTAGCCACTGGACCACCAGAGATGTCCCACCCGATTTTCCTTCTCTACTCTTTATACCAATTCTACCAGACTATGTAGTTACACCATCCCAAATTCATGTCTTACCAATTACTTCTTTTGCTCATTGTCTCCTCTCAGTTAGAACCCCATGGGGGCCAGGAGTTCTGCTGTTTGGTGCACTGCTGTGGTCCCAGTGCCCGGGACAGTGCTGGGCTGATGGTAGGTACCCCTGGTACACCTCTGAATGAGTCAGAGCAGGAGGCCAGCGTGCCTCCCCTGAAATTTGTGTCAGGGTGGGGGGCTCAGGGCCAGAAAGTATCTGAGGTTCACGAGGGACGTCGGGGGTTCAGAAATCCTAAACTTCTGAGGTGACTGTGCTGAGAAAGAACTGGAGCGAGAGCACACCGAGCAGAGGACAGGCTCCAGAAAAGTCAGGGAACATCTGTTTTGTCCTGAGTGGTTGTCTGAAAGACAAGGCTGTCATCTCAAGCCCCAGTCCCTTTCGAGTTCCTGCGAGAGAACTGCTTGACACCTAGCTGTTCCTGGATGGATGAAAAAGGGCGGGGCAGCTGAGGACGAAGGTGCTGGCTTTCCCATCGTCTCCAGGGAAGTACCAGCTGCAGGATGGTAGTGGGAACTGCATGGGGCTTGGAGGTGTAGGTAGATCCATCCCCACCACATACAAGCTGTGGGATCTTGGGATGGTCATTTACATTCTTGGGGCCTTGGTTTCCTCACTTGTAAAATGAGAGAAAAGGCAAGAGAGAAAAAAAAAAAAAAGAAAAATGGGAGAAAAGGCACAAGAAGAGTGGATTATTGAGGAATGGATTAAGGTAATAGGTGCATTCGGAGAAGGCAATGGCACCCCACTCCAGTACTCTTGCTGGATGGATGGAGGAACCTGGAAAGCTGCAGTCCATGGGGTCGTTTAGGGTCGGACCCGACTGAGCAACTTCACTTTCACTTTTCACTTTCATGCCTTGGAGAAGGAAATGGCAATCCACTCCAGTGTTCTTGCCTGGAGAATCCCAGGGATGGGGAAGCCTGGTGGGTTGCCGTCTATGGGGTCACACAGAGTCGGACACAACTGAAGCGACTTAGCAGCAGCAGCAGCAATAGGTGCATGCCTAGCATGGATACTCACTCCTTCTTTCTCCTTTCAGTGGAGCTGAAGAGGGCCTAACTGGATTGTGCTGAGTCTCTGTTTCCAAGTAGATATGTATGAGAGCGAAGTCTTATAAGAGCGTTTAATGTGGATCTACCTGGAGTACGTAAGAGACGCAGGTTCAGTCCCTGGATCTCGAAGATCCTCTGGAGGAGGGCATGCAACCCACTCCAGTATTCTTGTCTGGAGAATCCCATGGACAGAGGAGCCTGGCGGGCTCCAGTCCATAGGGTCGCATAGAGTTGGACACGACTGACGCGTGCACACACAGGAAGTACACTATTGGTCAGAGGCTTTGAAAAGATTTGCAATAAAAGGCCAGTGTATTGTGACCCATGGCTTCCCAGGTGGCACGGTGGTAAAGAACCTGCCTACAATGCAGGAGACTCGGGTTTGATCCCTGGGTCGAGAAGATCCCTTGGAGAAGGAAATGCCAACACATTCCAGTATTCTTGCCTGGAGAATCCAAGGACAGAAGAGCCTGGCAGACTACAGTCCATTGGGTTGCAAAGAGTTGGACACGACTTAGCAACTAAACAACAACAACATACTGTGTCCCACGGGTTGTTATCAGCAGACTAATACAACCACGGCTGCATCTCTCAACAGAAGGGTGGGGCTGAGGGCTGCTGCCACCTCTCTGCCTGGCCTTGTGGTGGACATGATGCACAACCAGGATGAGACTCAGGGACTGCTGCAGAGCTTCAGACAGTGGGGTGGGGGAGTGTCTGGGTCAGCAGAGGGGGTGGGCAGTGATCCTAGCATACGAGGGACCAAGGGCCAGAGAACTTGGTACAGATGAAAAATCCACTGGATATTTGGCCACCTCTGTCTGTCCCCTCTGGTCCCTGCAACTCCAAACACAGCACTAGCTCTTTGTTTGTTTCCTGTGATGTCTGGGGTGACAGCCTGCGGGCTGCTGTGAGTCTGGAGGCCCCTGCACAGTGTACAGTCATGGGCACAACTCCGAGGTCCTTATCCCTCTGAACAACCTGTATGTTAAAGAAAAAAAAGTGTATTCATGCTACTTGTTAAAGATGCTAGAGTCAACTCTATTCAGAAACCCCTTGATAGATATAGGGACCACAATGACCGAATTTTGCAAGGGAGGGAGAGAGATTGATCTCAGCTCCATATACAGCTTAGGCAAGGAACAGGATGGGAATCAGTGGACAGAAAATTACTAAGAGGTAATTGCTAAAATTACATCAGGGGAAAGGGGTATTCTGGCTAATCAAGCTAACAAGATTCTTGCTGAAGACAGGCCAGGGTGACCAGACATCACCTGGGGCTAGTGAAGGATGAGGAACCTGATCAGACATGGAGGGTGGGGGGTTCCTGCTAAACTAACATAGCAGTAAGTAAGTGTGTTGCTCAGTCATGCCCGATTCTTTGCGACCCCATGGACTGCAGCCCACCAGACTCCTGTGTCCATGAGATTTTTCCAGGCGAGCATACTGGAGTGGGTTGCCATTTCCTTTTCCAGGGGATCTTCCCAACCCAGGGATCAAACCCGGGTCTCTGGTCCTGCAGGCAGATTCTTTAATGACTGAGCTACAAGGGAAGCCCAGGGTTCTTGCTAAAACTTGATTCAAGTGCACAGATGAGCCCAGAAGTTTCAGGAACCTGACTAAAGTTAGGCCAAACAAAGAATCTTTGTCACCTTCAGGCACTACGGTTTCGCTCTCTGTACCCACGACCCTGGTGCAGGTCTAGAGCCAAGGGACTCAGTGAGACCCTGAAACCAGTCCCTGCCACAGCAAGTTTCTGCTGGGTGGGGATGGAGTCCCTGTGGCAGAGAGAGGGAGAGGAGCTGGCATTAGGAGCAAACCCCTCCTACTGGTGATGCCTGGAGAGTGTCATTCTTGCCTCTCTCCTGGCTGTTGACTTTTGGAGCTCATCTCACTGCCTACTGAGGTTTCCACCAAAGAGGGTCAGGAAAAATGACAGGAGATTGAAAACTCAAATAGTCTAGTGGGGTTGCACTCTGGTTTTTAAAATTAATTAATGATTAAACTTTTTCTTTTAAATTGAAGTATAGTTGTATAATATTATATTTTAAAGAAGTACAATAGAATGATTTACCATTTTTAAAAGGTTATACTCCATTTAATTACTATAAAATATTGGCTCTATTCCCCATGTTGTATAATATAACCTTGGAGCTTGTGTTTATTTTTTTTCAAGGGTCAAAGTATGTCACTCCACTTTATTTTTTAAATTAATTTTTATTCAGTATAGTCGATTTATAGTGTTGTGTTAGCTTCTGCTGTACAGCAGAGTGAATCAGTTATATGCTCACATATATCCACTCTTTTTTAGATTCTATTCCTATATATATATGTCATTACAGAGTACTGAGTAGAGTTCCCTGTACTGCACAGTAGGTTCTTATTTGTGATCTGTGCTGTGCTTAGTTGCTCAATCATGTCTCATTCTTTGCGCCCCCATGGACTGTAGCCTGCCAGGCTCCTTTGTCCATGGAATTCTTCAGGCAAGAATACTGGAGTGGCTAGCCTAAACCTTCTCCAGTGGATCTTCCCAACCCAGGAATTGAACCGGCGTCTCCTGCATTGCAGGCAGATTCTTCACCAGCTAAGCTACCAGGGAAGCCCATTGGTTATCTACTTTGTAGCATATTTTACACCTGTTTGTATTTCTCATTCCTATACCCCTATATTGCTCCTCTCCCCTTGCAACTATTCTTTTTTTTTTTTAATTTAAATTAAAATTTGTTTTGGTTACACCACAAGGCATGGGGGATCTTAGCTCCCCACCAGGGATCAAATCCATGCTCCCTTGCATTGGAAGCACAGTCTTAACCAATGGACCACCAGGGAGGTCCTCTGTTTTTTAAAAAATAATTTGGAGGAAGAAAACTAAACCTGACTAAAAAGAACACTAGAAAAATTTTATATTTGAGAAGTGGTTTGAAATAAATTAATAACAGAGTTCCGCACACAGAGAGGGCTCCAAAAGACTCAGATATGTGAGTTAAATTTTCAAATCCCTCACAGAATCCCTCAGAGACTCCTTGAGTGGGGAGAGAGTTATGCTCAGCGAACCTTAGAATCCTGGAAATCCTTTATTCCAGAGCTTGAACTGAGCTGCACGCTGGAATCACCCAGTAGCTTTAAAAAGTTCTGATGCCAGGGTTCCACCCCAGAGGCTCAGCTTTATTCCATCTGAAGTACAATCTGGAGTCAGGGTTTTAAAGACGTCCCCAGGAGATGACATCACAGTGTGAATATGGCCCAGTTTGGGGACAATTTCTCTCCTCAGTTTCCTCCTTTTGTACCTTAGGAAACTGAGGCCCAGGGAGGGGAGGGCTTGCCCAAGGCTTTGCCTGTCTGGGCTTTGTCCATCTCCCTCAGAACATTGCCCCCAACCCCCTCTTCAGGGAAATGACAGGTTCTGCCCCAGATAAGGGCTCACTCCCCGCTGCCCTCACGCCCTAGGTGTGGCTGATTGGCATGCTAATTCTGCCCAGCATCACCTTCTGGGCGGCTTCACAAGTACCTGTCAGCTGACCACTTCCTCCAGCAGCTCCTCTCAGGCTTCAAAAACTGTGGAGAAACTTAATATGGCCCCAAGATCCTTTCATCCCATCAGAGCCTTTCATCTGAGCCTTTTAAAAGTGGAAAGTTGCATCTATCAAAGAACCCCCAGGAAGAAGGTAGGAGGCAGGTACCACTTTCCCCATTTCACTGCTGGCAAAACTGAGGCTCTGGAAGAAGCTGTCAGTTGCTGCCGTCTCCTTGTCCCCCAGCCCTCTAGTTCCTCTTGAGATAAATCAGAAACCTGCAGGAGCTGAAAGAAACCCCACTGAGTCTTCCAGAAAGAGCTGATGGACCAGACAGTGGCTTTGGCTTGGACAGCCTCCCGTGTCTTCCTGTGTCTTGGCAACTGGGGTGGGTGCTGCGCCCCCTTACTTTTGTACCCTCAGGAGCTGAAGGCCCCAGCCTCGTATAACCACTGCCTGTGCAGCCGCGTTGGAGCCAGCCCCGGAGCTCAGCGGACACCAGGGGACCTGCCCTCTGGGAGCTCACAGGCCAGATGGGAGCCGAGATGAGAACACCTGAAAAAACACCGCAAAGCAGCATGAGATGTGAGAGACCCAGCAGTGGAGGGCATGGGGGGAGGGCGCGTGGGCAGAGCCAGAGTGAGTGCTCAGGGTCCCCCTGCCTCACCCACTCTGCGGCACCGCCAGTAATGTCCCGAGGACCAGCCAGAGGCTCCATGGGCAGTCTTAGAGTGTCTGTTGCCATGTCAGCTGAGGCGTGCACAGGCCTGGGCTACCCAGCTTAAAAAGCCTTCTCAGGGGACTTCCCTGGGTGTCCAGTGGTCAAGACTCCAGGCTCCCAGTGCAGGGAACCTAGGTTCAATCCCTGGTCGGGGAACTAGATCCCACATGCTACAACTATGGCCTCAGTGCAGCCAAATAAATAAATATTAACAACAACAACAAAAAGCCTTTTTGGGAGGTGGGGAGGGGGTG
>SJYQ01008866.1:375701-388971 GCA_006410935.1 Redunca redunca | reverse complement strand
TTTTTTTTTTTTTTTTTTTTTTGGTGATCATTATGAAATAAAGGATTTTAACATGCTTGATAGGTTTACTGCTTTTAGTATTCGGCTTTTGATTTTTTGTTTTGTTTTTGCTTTCAGGATTCTTTTTGATGCTCAAACTGTCCTAGTGTTTGGTGAGCAGGAGCTTCTTCAGATTGTCTCCTGTGAGGGCTCCCTCGGTCATGCTTAATAGTTTTGTCATTTTCAGATATGACTAAATATTTCAGACTCACACATTTGCTGTTCTAGGCCTAGAATGAGCCATTTAGCAAAGGAGCATTTTTTTTTTCCTTTTAATAGGAAATAATATGTAGAAGCCAAAGTTTTAGTGCAAATGAGTTTAATTAATCCTAGAATAAGCAACCAAAGTAAAAGTAGGACCTGCTTTGGCACTATGTACAAGTGATAAACCCAAAGCAAGTGTATTTTGGGTGATAAAAGGGAGTGGGCTGAGTCTGGGTCTACAGCTGGGGCCTCAGTGTGGAGGCTCAGCTGCACTGGGTGGGCTTCATGGGATGGCCACTGGCCCAAGAAGCCAAGCTGGAAAGCAGAAGGCCCAGCAGGAAGGACATCTTCCTCATGGGCCTGCAGCTTGGTGTCTGGAGCAGAGCTGGCCACCAAGCAAGCGAGTGCTCTAAGAAGGGGAGGTCAAGTTTACTTCCTCTTCCAAAGCAGTCTGAATGCTGAGACTGTGAAAAGCTCAATGCCCAACTGTCTGAAAGAGTGGATCTGTTTATTTAAAAAGCACCCTTCCTGGTGCACACTAAAATGGACTAGGATCTATTTGAAAGTGCCTTGCATGTGTGTGCACGTTCAGTTATGTCCGACTCCTTGTGACCCCATGGACTGCAGCCTGCCAGTCCACAGGATTTTTCAGACAAGATTACTGGAGTGGGTTGCTATTTCTTCCTCCAGGGGATCTTTCCAACCCAGGGATCAAACCCACATCTCATGTGTCTCCTGCATAGGCAGGCAGATTCTTTACCACTTAAGCCACCTGGGAAACCCTGAAAGTGCCTTATTATATCCTATATCCACCAAGAATCTGTGATTGATTAGACTAACTATAGGTGGTATTTTATTTTACTTGCACAGAATCTCTCATCTGTTACAGTGTGCGTGTGCGCTAAGTCACGTCAGTCATGTCTGACTCTGTGCAACCCTATGGATTGTAGCCCACAAGGCTCCTCTGTCCATGGGGATTCTCTAGGCAAGAATATTGGAATTGGTTGCTGTGCCCTCCACTAGGGAATTTTCTTGACCCAGGGATTGAACCCGCCTCTCTCTCTTTTTTTTTTTTTCATGATAGTATACATGTTTCAATGCCATTCTCCCATCTCATCCTGCAGCTCAATTCCAGAACCCGCCTCTCTTACATCTCTTGTATTGGCAGGCAGGTTCTTTTATCACTAGAACCACCAAAGAAGCCCCAGTAAAAGACAATGTATTAGAATGTATTGGAAATTCAGACCCAGTACACGCTGGCTGGGACAGAGTTCAGAAGTGATCTTAGATTACTTTCGGTATCTGCTAACACATAAATAAATTATTTGGGGGCAGAAAAGACAGGTATTGGCAGATTCTGTGTTCTCCTAATACCTCTCTCTTTACTTGTCCTGGTTCAGTTTAACTTTGTACAAGACACATGATATGCATTAATTCAATACCATGTCACACCCCACAGAGAATCAGGGAATTCTGAAGCTAAATTTCATCACCTAGTTAGAAGAGAACAGAATGATCAAAATGAAATGGAGTTTAAGTCAAATGACAATATTGAAGAAACTCATGGTATCATAAGACTTCAGTCAGCAGTGCTCTCTCACACTGTCACTTCGGAGAAAGACCATTCATCGATGCTACAGGAGTACTTCACGTGCTGCTTAGTCAAATCTGTATGAGACTGACTGGCTGGAAAATGTGGTAATCATTTGGATGATCCAGAGTTCTGTTTAAACAATAGAAATGAGTTTCTAGAATTCAAATCTAGTATATGATTTTGCATCAGTTGAATACCTTTTTGTATCGAAATATAAAAAATTACCATCAGGGAGTTCCTTGGTTAGGTGGTTAGGATTCTGGGCTTTCACTGCCAAGGCCCAGGTTCAATCCCTGGTCGGGGAACTGAGATCCCACAAGCTGAAAGACACGACCAAAAAAAAATTTATCATGGATCTAGAGATTATCATACTAAGTGAAGTAAGTCAGAGAAAAACAAATATCATATGGTATTGCTTACAGGTGAAATCCAAACAAATTACACAAATGAACTTATTTACAAAACAGAAATAGATCCACAGACATAGAAAACAAACTTATGGTTATCAGAGGGGAAAGAAGGGGGAGGGATACATTAGAAGTCTGAGATTAACATGTACATGTTAATATACATAAAATAGTTAACCAACAAGGTCCTGGTGTATAATACAGGGAGCTATACTTAATATTTTATAATAGCCTATAAAGGAAAAGAACCTGCAAAAGCATATACATATTTACATATGTAACTAAATTTAAACATACAAAACGGAATCACTTTGCTGTACACCTGAAACTAACACAACAATATAAATCAACTATACGTCAATAAAAAATATCAACTATATTTCAATTAAAAATAAACAGAATCAAAACAAAGGGGAGCACAGACATACAGATTGTGGACAAATATGAAAATTTTCAAAACCTAAGCTACAAAACCTAGCACTTACCAAATAAAAAACTTTATATGAAAAAGAAAGATCAAAGAAGAGTGTTTTGCTGGATGATATAGAGCTTAAATACAACAGCCGCTAGCCACGTGTCTACTTGATTTTAAATCATTAGATGGAAATAAAATTAAAAATCCAGTTCCTTGGTGGCACCAGTCCTATTTAAAGTGCTCAGTAGGTACGCTGTAGAAAGAAATGTCAGGCATATGTGGATGTGAGGACAAAATACTCTGCTAGTTGTTTCAGTTTTTTTTTCAAGTGTGTAGACATAAACTTAAAAATTTATGGTTTCCGTTCTTTTAACATTTCTCAGCTATGGGAATCAGCATCGTGAAAGACATCCAGAAGAGTCTTTCCTGCTCAGAGGCTTTTGGGTAAAAATCCTTGAAAGAAGAAAAGGAATCATCCTTTCAAAAAGCTCAACAGGCTAGGTTCCAAATCTGCTTTGTGTTTGTTATTTGAATTTATATGACGCTGACTCAACAACAGCAAAAAAGCCTCTTAACATTTTATCACTTTCCTGGCATGTTGATACCTTTGCGGTGGGGGGGTGGGGTGAGTGTTGTCTTTCGATCCCTTGTAACCACAGGTTCTGAAATAAACTTCAGAAACCCAAGAGGCCTGGGCAGCCGAGGAGATGAAATCAAAGCGAGGCCAGGATCAAAGGGGCCAACAGCTCTGGGATCTCAAGGTGAAAGCAGAGCCATCGACTCCCCTGGGCTGCCTTTTCCTGGCTCTCTTTAATAAACACCCGGGGCTCCAGGGCCAGGTTTGAGGGCAGCGCAGAGGGGAAGAGAGTACTTAGCACTTGGAGAGGAAAGGCAGGCCTCTGTGAAGTTTGGGGGAGTCAGTGACAGGAGCCGGGGTGGGAAATGTGGAGCAAGCAGAACAGGACGGGGACCCCGGATGGCTCCATCCTCCCCAGCCCGGCAGCCTCAGAGCCAGTTTGGCTCTGGAGAATAATGTTTTCTCTCTGCATCACTTTTCTATTACATTTTTACTTGTATTTTACCAGACTTCCCTCTTAATACAGGAAGCAACCTTGAAAATTGTCTGCTATTGCACCTTGCCCTTCCCTGTGTCTATTTCAACAGGCATTCCTGACAGGGTGAATAAAATAATGGCTCCAAATTCTCAGCACGTCAAGTGGTGAGGAGCAGAGCCCAGGTATTGGCGAGGGGGAATCAGACCCCTGACCTCAGTAAACCTCGTCTTCAGCTAACCCTGAACTTGTCTGCTATTCTGACACTGGTAAACTGACTTCCTTTGATAGAAAACAAGTACTTTACCGAGCTTATTTAAAATGTAGTTAAATTTCACAGATCATCTACTTGGAGAAAATCACTTGGAACAATTGTTTTTTTGAGATATTGCCAAGGATCGAGCTCTTTCCACTTTGCATTTGGAGAAACAGATATAGGAGAAAGAACGAATATTCACTGTGTGCTTGCAGCATGGTAACTGAGTAAGGAATCTAAAACTTGGATTTAGTGAAAACCACTCATGATTTTAAGACTTCTCTGGTGGATCAGATGATAAAGAATCTGCCTGCAATGTGGGAGACCTGGGTTTGATCCCTTAGCTGGGAAGATCCCCTGGAGAAGGAGAGGGGAATGGCTACCCATTCTAGTATTCTTGCCTGTAGAATTCCATGGTCAGAGGAGCCTGGTGGGGTGTAGTCCACAGGGTTGCAAGGAGTTGGACACAACTGAGTGACTTTCACTCACTCATGATTTTATAGGTGTTTTTCAAACAAAGGAGAAGCAGAAAATAACTTTCAAGTGACTGAACACCTCAGAGCTTTGCAGAGACCCTCTAGACACGTATAGCTTACCGATTTTAGTCAATGAAAATCCAAGAGAACTGGGAAATCCATTCCTACCAGGAAGTTTAATATCTCTTTTCAGATACATTTCCCTGTATTCTTTGCTTCAGTTTTTAAAAGTTAGTTTGTTAAAAAATTCAGCTTTTACCAGTTTTTCCACTAATGTTCTTTTTTCTTTTCTAACGACCCAACTCAGAATACCACAGGACATTTAGTCATCAAAAAACTAAGTTTTAAAAATATACTTATAACAACAGTACAGGCCATGATTAAAAAAGTAAAAACAACAACAACAACAACCAAAAAAACAGCACCGAAGGGTATACAATAATGTCTCCATCTCTAATACTTGACTCCAATTTCCAACCCTGGGTTTGTAGCACAGTCTCCTCACTGAAGTTATTTTGTAGGTATATACAAGCACATGCCATTAAAACTTCATTTTAGAGCAAAAGGAGGAGAGAAGGGGAAAGGCTGAAATCTTATTTCAACCTCGAGGATTCTAATTCCACACAGACTCTCATAGATTTGCAGGAAAAGTCACAAGTAGATAATGCTTGTTTAGTCAGTTTGGAGGATTATCAAGCCACAAATTGAACACTGCAATTTCCTACCACTAGTTTAAAAGACAGAGAGAAGACTGTCTTACAGGTTTAGCTTCCTTCATCAGATCATCACCAGGCACTCCATTTGTCTCTGCAGGTCCATTTTCCTGGCCCACTGTAAAACAGGCAGGCTTGGGGGAAGGGGGAGGGCCCCTCACAGGTGAGCAGACAGCAGCAGAGAACGAGGCCGGGGCACTGGACTAGCAGGGATTTTCACATAGGCTAGAGAATTCCGATGACTCGACCTCTGCGGAGAGTCTCTGGGTTGCTGGGCCATCTGGCTGTTAGACCTCAGCTGGAAGCCAGCAGCCGAGCCAAGCTCTGCTTTCCCCGCTTGGCTGGCCTAACGGTGCCCGAGCGAAACATTGGAAGCAGTGGATCTGGCTCCATCACCTCCATCGCCTGTGCCTGGGAACCCTGCGGGCCCAAGGTGCCTGGAAGAGAACACCCTGAGATGGGAGAGGGCCAGGGGCTTCACCTGCCTCTGAGGGCGGCTGGGAAGATCAGCAGGGGGCCCAGGGGTCATGTCTGGAGACTGGCTTAGCACAGTGGCTTTGGAGTCATCTGGGCCTCGTCTAGACTGTGGAGTACTTCTTGATCTGGAAAACTAGGATAGGAATATCAACTTCACAGGTACATATGCAAAGCACAGTCTAGTATAGTGACACTTCATAAGTGGTTTTTGAATTAATGAAATAATGAAGGGACAGAGTAAAAGGGTCTGACCTCCCATCCCATATAGCCTATGTCTGAAAACCCCAATGACTGGGCTAAGGAATAAGAAGGAAGGAGGAGGGGGGAAAAGAAAGAGGGGTGCTGTGGGGTCAATGGAGGAGCAAGCAGGCTGTGAGAATGGTCAGACTGCTGGCAAGAGCCTCTGGGACTGTGTCCCAGACCCCATCTTCCACCCCTACACCCACAGGGAGAGAATCAAGCACAGGGCTCCTATTTGCAGCAGCCCCAATAATCCTTTCTGGGGACTTCCCTGGCAGACCAGTGGTTAAGACTCCATGCTTCCATTGCAGGGGGTGAGGGTTTGATCCCTGGTCGAGAAAGTAATAAGTTGTACAGGTGCAAACAAAAAGTTAAAAAAAAAAAAATTCCTTTCTGCTTTGACACCTGGAAGGTCCACTCAGGACGAAAATATCCAGCTCTGAGGTTGTCTCTGAGCACTCCAGAATGGATAGAGATAGGCAGGGGCTGTGGCCTAAAAGATCCTTCTAGCTCAGAGCCCCCTTGGAGCCAATGACAGTACATGGTCCTGGTGAAGTCAGGGCTCAGGTTCTGGGAGCAAGAGGAGCTGAGTCTTTGTGCTTCTCTCCTGAAGACTGCACTGTGTTGGAGCTGCTTCCGTTCTGGACCGTGAGTCTCGATAAATCAGTTCTGTGGCATCCACTTCTACAGACCTTCACTGAGAGTCTGGCATGGTGCCTTATACATACATAGCAGTAGACAGACAAAGCAGACACTCGACAGACTTGATCAAGAGAAGTGGCTTCTGCTCTCTAAGCCTTTACAACTAGGAGAGGAGGCAGGTACAGGAACCATAACCACAGTACAAATAAGAATAAAGTAGGAATCTTAAGTGAGGCCCTGAGGCCAGAGGCAAGAGGGAGTGAAAACTTCGGGGTGCCCCTTTCACCTTCTCCCTTCCAGCTAAGAGAAGCCTTGAGCATTGCAGGGTATCTCCAGAGAGGCCAGATCAGGAGTCAGTACCTGAATCCAGAAAGGCACATTCCTAACTCTGCTGTGTCTAGGGTACCCTTATTCCTAGGCCCACTGGGACATTCCAGACAAAAGGTCTCCTCCCCTCCAAGGTGAGTTTACTGCCTCTCTTTGAGGTCCCTTTATCTGCACCCCCTCCTTCTGATTCAGGATTTGTTACGGAGGTCTGAGGAGGACAGGGGCTGGGCTGTTTGACCAACCTGGTACTGGGTCTAGCACATAGCAGGGGGCGTAAATAAATACCTTTGATGACTACAGACAGGGCAGCGGGCAAGGCTCTCTGCCTGGCCATGGCAGAGATAGGCGGCTGGCCCCTCGCTGCCCTGAGTGCGGGACCTGGCCCTCGAGGAGGGCGGTTCTGCCCCACTCCACCCACGCACTCGGGCCCCTAGGCACTCCCCTCCGGTGCAGACCTGCTCTGGGGGTTGTTGATTGTGGTGGTGGGGCTGGCCCAGCAGATGGACGGGGGAGGGGGCAGAGGGGGCCCAGGCCCAAGTTCACGCCTCCCTCCCTCCATCCCACGGGCAGCGGAAGCGATTATTCCCCACCGGCGTCTGGCGGGGTTGGGGGCGGGCTCGCACCCCAAGAGACACGGGCCTCCCCGCGTCCACCGCTTTGATCGCACCGCCACCCCCGGCCCCCGCCCTCAGCCCCGGGGCCAGTATAACTAAAGGCCGTGCCCCTCCCGGCGGTGCACTGGGGTCGGGAAGCGATGGCCGCAGCCGAGTCCAGCCAGCTCCAGTTCGAGGAGATCGCCGCACCCCCAGCGTACCTGCCCGCCCACCCCGGCGGGGCGTTCCTGCCGCCCCCGAACCCCGCCGCTGGCCTGCTCCTCACGCGCCCCTCGGGCTCCGCTCCGGAGCTCGGCGCCCCGGTAGCCTTCGCCGGCTTTCTCGGGAGGGGTCCCGGGCCCGCCGCGCCGCCCCCCGCCGGCCTGGGCCCGCCTGCTCCCCCTAAAGGCGCGGCCGTCTCGTCGGCATCGCAGCGCCGCAAGCGCACGTCGTTCAGACCAGAGCAGCTGCAGCTGCTGGAGCTCGTCTTCCGCCGGACTATGTACCCCGACATCCACCTGCGTGAGCGCCTTGCCGCGCTCACCTTGCTCCCCGAGTCCAGGATCCAGGTGAGCGGCCCGCGGCGGGCTGGCGAGTTCGCCGGTGCCACCTACTTGACGTTGGGCAAGTTATTTCCCGTGAGCCTCAGTGTTCTAGGCTGTAAATTCAGTGTCTATTGGCTACGGTGATCGTGAGGCTTGAATGAAATAATTTAGGCTCACGCTCAATGACTTCTGTCTCTCATTGCTGAGTATAAGGGCTCCTCCTGGGAGGCTAGCTGGTCTCTTAAAAATGGTCAAAAAATGAATCCTCAGCAGGAAGGTATTAGGGAGTATTTTCACACTTTTTTCCTTATCCAGGAAGAAGGGGCAGATGAGATGCAGTTGGTGTTTCCCCCTGCTGGCTCACCAAGTTGCCCCCCTGGGCCCCTAGGCCACTTCCTTGTCAGGTGTTGGATTTGGAATGTGGGTTGTAAAGGTGTCTTGGGGGGTAAAGCCTGAAGCATATGGAGTTTCATGTCACGGTTTGAAAAGTATAGTGCAAGGTGTGTTTATTGCCTAAAGTAATTTAGATCAGAATCCTGGAGCTTGGTGGTCATAAGAAGCCTGCCTTTTTTGCCTGGTCTGTAGCACCATGGTCTGTACCTAAGAGCAGTTCTAAGTAGGAGCCCTGATCTTCACACTGGGAGAGAGTGGACTTGTATTTCTGCATCTTTGGTGGAATGCATCCGTCAGTTTCAACAGCTGGCACAGAAGCTTCCTAAGCAGGACAGGGCCTCTGGTATTTGTGGGGAAATAGCAAAAATTTTATTCACCTAAGTGAATGAAGTCCACTGAGAAAAATGTCTCCTTAGATAATTTGACAAGGGAGTACACTTTTGAAAATTGATTCTCCAGATTCTTTTAAGGCATAGTAGCATTTTTTCCCCTTAAAATTCTAAGTGCTGCTGTTGCTGTGGCCTCATGTTTTCATTGCAGATGTCCCTATATAAAGAACTAGGTATTACTGCAGTTTTGCACCTGGGAATGATGAGGTCGAGAAAGCCAGGTGCTCTGACTTTGTGGAGCGGTTTGTGAAAACCATGTTTCCAGAGCAGGGAGCCAGGGCATGTTAACTGGAACTTACAGTGAACTACGAAGGTAAAAGTAGCACGAGGACCCCAACCAGAAGCAGTTTCTTTCTTCCCTCTTCCAGGTGTGGTTCCAGAACAGGCGTGCCAAGTCACGTCGTCAGAGTGGGAAACCCTTTCAACCATCAGCCAGGCCGGAGCTGTTCGTCCACCACTCTGCTTGTGAAACTGAAGCAAAATATTTGAAGGCCCAGCCACCTCTGGAGGTAGATGTGAACTGCCTGCCCGATCCCAACAAGGTTGGAGGAGGCATCTCTGGCCCTAACTCCCAGGGTCAGAATTTTGAAACCTGTTCTCCTCTCTCCGAAGACGTTGGTTCAAAGCTGGACTCATGGGAGGAACACATCTTTTCCGCCTTTGGTAACTCTTGAGTCTGGGAGGATTCAGGGTGAGCTCAGAGGAACCGTGACTGACAGTCGGGGACGCACATCGGAATACCGTCTTTTCTGGCTTCCGTGTTAAGGACTCATCCGTGTTAACCTTGATAATGGTCTTGAGTCATCTCTCACCTGTGAAGCCTCCTCCCCTGTTGCCCATGGCCTGTTCCTTCTTCATAGTACACACCACCTAGGAGTTCTGGCATTTATTTTTACCAACACATTGCCAAATATGCACATTCATTTTGGTCTCCCTATCTGTTCCTTCTTACCAGCCCTGTTGTAATTTTTTTGAATTAGTTTCTCAGAACTCATTATTTTCACAAGAACTCCTCAGTTTGACTCAATTTCCCCTTGTGCCTGACAGCTGCTGTCTTCATCTGGCTCCTCCAAAGGCTAATAATCTTAAACTTATGTTAACCCAGCTCCTTCAACCCTCCTCCTATCATCAGGATTTACTCCTTTTAAAATCGGGCCTCACATCTTTGCACGCCTTCATAGTTCCAGTGATTCTGCATCCAGATTATTCAAGAGACCCCTGCCTCTGTTTTCTCAACTCTTAAAAAACTACTCTCTAAAACCTGTAGTAGCTTTCAGTTGCTACCAGATTATAAAGACCTTTTGGTTACTCTTCTAGGTAACTGACATAGATAGCCTATAGGACAGTTGTGCACATCTTAATTTCACCCATCCACAATATATGCCTGTCTCAAAGCCATTTCTTTCAGTTTTGGAAGCAAATGCATAACTTCTCTCTTTCAAAACACTCTAGACCTCTCTCTTGCTGAAGGCTGTAACTTTCTCTAATCCTGATTTTGTACCTGTTACTTCAGTCACTGCAGCATTACCCTTAGCACTTGTTAACTGTACTTCTGTGCAACTTTAGTTTATTATTAAATGTTTCCCACAAATGTTTCACTGTTAATTCTATTTAAATGAGTTCTGTTCTTTAGACAGCTTTTAGTACAGCACTTCACTCCGTAACTGCTCAGCACATATTTTGTGGCCATGAAAAACATTTCTGCAAGAAGTTTCTGCAAATTTAGTTTCTAAAGCCAGTCATTGTTATATCCAGAGGCCACTGTATTGCTTAACTTGGTTAAAAGTCTGTCGAGCTTGTTCAAAGTTTAGTAACATGAATCTTTTGGTTCCAGATTTCTTGTTCCCAATTTATATGATAAGGATGTATGCAAATTATTGTTTTCAAGTTATTCTGAGTTAAATTATTGTCTTGTTATTTTGAGGATTTTTAAACTTCTAAAGGCAAAAGAAAACTCTTTGTATATGAGGTAATCACAGGTGAGGTTTTTTTGTAAATTGTACTTTGGAGGCAGCTCATGAGAAACCAGGGCTGGGGCCAGGAGTCAGGTGTTTCTGTTTTTTTAATGGAATTTTTTAAAATTTGAATATCCCTTGGCATGGGGCTTCCCAGGTGGCAGTGCAGGAGACAAGAGACGTGGGTTAGATTCCTGGGTTGGGAAGATTCCCTGGAGGAGGGCATAGCAACCCACTCCAGTGTTCTTGCCTGGAAAATCCCCATGGTCAGAGAAGCCTGGTGGGCTTAGAGTCCACAGGGTTGCAAAGAGTCAGACACAACTGAAGTGACTCAGCTCACATGACGTGGCATGGATATTAGTTCTCAAACCAGGACCATTGGCAGTGAAAGCGAGGGCCCACCAGGAAATTCCCCAGGACTGGACTACCAGGGAATTCCCCAGGACTCAGGTCTTGATTACTGTGAACTACGCTGAAAACCTCAGATTATACATGCCCGTTACCCTGATTTTCATAGAGGGGTTGAGGGGCCTGTACTTTTCCGAGTAGCAAATCCACTATTATAGGCAACCAGGATATAGTTCAGGCTTTAGTAGCAGATGACTTCTGAAAACTGTCTGAAATAAAAAATGGGATGATAAACATTAGGTCTTATTTTTAGTACTTGCTTTGTATTATACATCGTGCTTGGGGCCTACTATGGGGTTGGCCAGGAGGTCTCACAATCACAGCTTCCTTCGCATTTAGACTTGTGACGAGGCCAAATGAGATAATATAAATGCATTCACAACTGAGAGGAATATCATTTAAACTTAACAGTCCATTAAGGATCACATTTAAAGGAAATCTTGTAATAAGCATATTAATTTTATTATTGTATTTAGATTATGTTCTCTTTTCCCCAGTGAACAGTTAAAAAAAATCTACAAATGTTCAAGTACTGTCACAATTTTTAATATAGGATCCTCTAAGAGTGGTCTGTACTGCTCTGAAACTCTTAAGAGACCCTAACTGTTGAATGTATTACAGGCATTATAGGTTTAATCCTTACAACTGCCATGTAAGGTAGGGACTGTTATTATTTTAAAAATTACAAAATTTAAGCAGTGGTTGACAGTCACATAGTTAATAAATAATGGCCAGGACTCAAATCTAGGACTCAGTCCACCATTTATTCACCACCATATAATGCCTGTTATATTGGCCTGACCTTTTAGTTAGGACTAATGATAATGTGATAGGTTTAAATGCAACTCCTTAATCAGTATTTGTACATCCAAGTGAGTATGTCTCATCTTTCAAAGCAATCATCATGAAGGACCCTGCTTTTACTGCAGTGACACAAATGTTGCTTAAAACTCCTTTGAAACTCTTGTTCATTTATTCCACAAATATTTGGTGCCTATGAAAGGCACTTTAGCAGGGCCTGGAAATAAAATGGTGAGCAAAACCAGCAACAGTTCCCGACCTAATGGACCCAAGAGGCCAGGATGGAGACAGAAGAAATACAAAACTGCAAATGTGACCAAGTGCTGGATGGAGGAGGCCTGTGAGGACGTGCTGTGGTCGATTATCTTCCTTTCTGAAGATACCTTCAGACAGCGATGCTGAAGGTAAAATCTTCAGGATCATCAAGAGTTACCAAAGTAAAGGGAGAGGGAACACAGAGGGCAGAGTGTGCAAAGACCCTGGAGACTTAAGGAGGAAGTTGGAGAAACTGTAGGGGAGGCCAGATCAGGCATGGCTGTGTAGGTCTTGTACAAGAGTTCTGAATTTGTCCTGAGAGACGTAGGACTTTAGTTGGGGATAACCTGACCAGTTCTTCATTTTAAGAACATCACTTTGGCTGCTTCTGTGGAGAGCTGAGTGGATGCTAGGAGACAAGTTAGGAATTGACTGCTGTATTCCAGAATAGGGATGAGGGCACTGGGTGGACAGTATTGGTGATAGTGAAGATGGAGAAAGGGCTTGAATTCAAGGAAAAAAAAAACAACAGGCAAGTTTGTTTGTAGATTCTCAGTGGTAGCAAGTGAATCTGATTTTTGGAACTAATAGAAATTCTGAACCAAATCTACATAAAGCATGATGTACTTGCTTGCTCGCTCAATCTGGCTTTGACAGTTTTCTTTAGGGTTCCATAAAGGTGTTAAGCAGTGGCAGCATCATTTAAATTAATGCACAGCCAATCCTAAATGACTACTTTGAATTATATAGATTTCTTCTTCCTAAATTCAAATATATTCTTAGCACAGTTCTTATCATCAACACATGATGGCACTGAAAGATACAGATGATACTTAATCACGTAAGTGCAAACCTAGGTATAATTTAAGTGTGACAAGTCAGCCTTAAGAAATGTAGAAGAAAAAATATAAAAAATGCTTACCTGAGTCTAGACAGAATATATTAAAAATCAACCTTTCTCTAGGTCTATAGTAAGCCAAGTAACTTACATGCTCACAGTGTTTTCCATAGTGATTACTTAGCCATGGGAAAAAAAAAATCCTAATGGTATTTTAATTCAAAATGATTTAGTAATAAATTTGTACTGTC
>SJYQ01008866.1:334048-372406 GCA_006410935.1 Redunca redunca | reverse complement strand
AGGCTTTTGAGCTTTACATAATATGAAATTATACATTATATACTCTTTTGTGTCTGACTTCATCTGTTCAATATTTGCATGTTCTCATATGAACAAATATGTTCACACATTCATTCTTATTGCTAAGAATTCCATTGTATATTATATGATAATTTACTGATTCATTTTAGTATTGATGGGTATTTGGGTAATTTCTAATTTTTGGCTATAATGAACAGTGATGCTATGTATGTTCTAGTGTCTATCTTTTGGTAAATACATGTTCATATATCTTTGATATATACACAGAAGTGGAATTACTTGTTCTTATTTTAAAATCAATATTGTACTTCCATAAGAGCTTTGTGAAAATTAAATTAAATTTACTCCGTTAGGAAATGAGTATCACATATGGCCTTCTGTACACAATGAGATACAAAAGGACATCCACTTCTGCATGTTTTATGTCATCTTGGGCTGCTTGGTTTGCACCTCTTGTGGATGGTTGCTAGTCCAAAGGGAGAACTCTATTTGCTAGGACGACACATATTGCTATGTAGGTAAATGACAATTATCAGGAAAATAAAAATAATAACGGATGGCTAAAGGAATGAACAAAACACACTCAGAATTTAGTTAAAGGTAATCCCAGTTCATTTCCCTCAGTTCAAGTGGACTGATATCAACAAAAATGGCAGATCTTTGGGACTCGATGAGGCTAGTATCATGAAAACCTGCTTATCTCACATCACAAACAGATGTGACTGTAAATAACCCATGCTGTGCTTAGTTGCTAGGTCATGTCTGACTCTGTGAGCCCATGGACTGTAGATCACCAGGCTCCTTTGTCCATGGAGATTCTCTAGGCAAGAATACTGGAGTGGGTTGCCATGCCCTCTCCAGGGGTGCTTCCCAATCCAGGGATAGAACCTCTCACATTGCAGGTGGATTCTTTACCGTCTGAGCCATCAGGGAAGTCCTAGACCCATGCACTTATGGTAAATCTACAACAAAGAGGCACAAATATACAATGGAAAAAACGTAGTAGTCTCTTCAGTAAATGGTGCTGGGAAAACTGGACAGCTATATGTAGAATAGTGAAATAGAACATTCTCTCAGTTCAGTTGCTCAGTCGTGTCCGACTCTTTGTGACCCCATGAACTGCAGCACGCCAGGCCTCCCTGTTCATCAGCAACTCCTGGAGTTCACTCAAACTCACGTCCTACGAGTCGGTGATGTCATCCAGCCATCTCTTCCTCTGTCGTCCCCTTCTCCTCCTGCCCCCAATCCCTCCCAGCATCAGAGTCTTTTCCAATGAGTCAACTCTTCGCATGATGTGGCCAAAGTATTGGAGTTTCAGCTTCAGCATCAGTCCTTCCAAAGAACACCCAGGACTGATCTCCTTTAGAATGGACTGGTTGGATCTCCTTGCAGTCCAAGGGACTCTCAAGAGTCTTCTCCAACACCACAGTTCAAAGGCACCAACTCTTCGGCGCTCAGCCTTCTTCACAGTCCAACTCTCACATCCATACATGACCACTGGAAAAACCATAGCCTTGACTAGATGGACCTTTGTTGGCAAATAATGTTTCTGCTTTTCAATATGCTATCTAGGTTGGTCATAACTTTTCTTCCAAGGAGTAAGCATCGTTTAATTTCATGGCTGCAATCACCATCTGCAGTGATTTTGGAGCCCCCCAAAATAGTCTGCCACTGTTTCCACATCTATTTCCCATGAAGTAATGGGACCAGATGCCATGATCTTCGTTTTCTGAATGTTGAGCTTTAAGCCAACTTTTTCACTCTCCTCTTTCACTTTCATCAACAGGCGTTTTTTTAGTTCATCTTCACTTTCTGCCATAAGGGTGGTGTCATCTGCATATGGTGTCACCTGCATATCTGAGGTTATTGATATTTCTCCTGGCCATCTTGATTCCAGCTTGTGCTTCATCCAGTCCAGCGTTTCTCATGATGTACTCTGCACAGAAGTTAAATAAGCAGGGTGACAATATACAGCCGTGACATATTCCTTTTCCTATTTGGAACCAGTCTGTTGTTCCATGTCCAGTTCTAACTGTTGCTTCCTGACCTGCATATAGGTTTCTCAAGAGGCAGGTCAGGTGCTCTGGTATTCCCATCTCTTGAAGAATTTTCCACAGTTTATTGTGATCCACACAGTCAAAGGCTTTGGCATAGTCGATAAAGCAGAAATAGATGTTTTTCTGGAACTCTCTTGCTTTTTCCATGATCCAGAGGATGTTGGCAATTTGGTCTGGTTCCTCTGCCTTTTCTAAAACCAGCTTGAACATCTGGAAGTTCACGGTTCACGTATTGCTGAAGCCTGGCTTGGAGAATTTTGAGTGAGATGAGTGCAATTGTATGGCAGTTTGAGCATTCTTTGGCATTGCCTTTCTTTGGAAGTGGAATGAAAACTGACCTTTTCCAGTCCTGTGGCCACTGCTGAGTTTTCCAAATTTGCTGGCATACTGAGTGTAGCACTTTCACAGCATCATCTTTTAGGATTTGAAATAGCTCAACTGGAAGTCCATCACCTCCATTAGCTTTGTTCATAGTGATACTTCCTAAGGCCCACTTGACTTCACATTCCAGGATGTCTGGCTCTAGGTGACTGATCACACCATCGTGATTATCTTGGTCGTGAAGATCTTTTTTGTACAGTTCTTCTGTGTATTCTTGCTACCTCTTCTTAATATCTTCTGCTTCTGTTAGGTCCATACCATTTCTAGTCAATCTAATCACACAGACCACAGCCTTGTCTAACTCAATGAAACTAAGCCATGCCGCATAGGGCTGCCCAAGACGGGCGGGTCATGGTGGAGAGGTCTGACAGAATGTGGCCCACTGGAGAAGGGAATGGCAAACCACTTCAGTATTCTTGCCTTGAGAACCCCATGAACAGTATGAAAAGGTAAAATGATAGGATACTGAAAGAGGAACTCCCCAGGTCGGTAGGTGCCCAATATGCTACTGGGGATCAGTGGAGAAATAACTCCAGAAAGAATCACGCGATGGAGCCAAAACAAAAACAATACCCAGTTGTGGATGTGACTGGTGATAGAAGCAAGGTCTGATGCTGTAAAGAACAATATTGCATAGGAACCTGGAATGTCAGGTCCATGAATCAAGGCAAATTAGAAGTGGTCAAACAGGAGACAGCAAGAGTGAACGTTGACATTCTAGGAATCAGTGAACTAAAATGGACTGGAATGGGTGAATTTAACTCAGATGACCATTATATCTACTCCTGTGGGCAGGAATCCCTTAGAAGAAATGGAGTAGCCATCATGGTCAACGAAAGAGTCTGAAATGCAGTACTTGGATGCAGTCTCAAAAATGACAGAATGATCTCTGTTTGTTTCCAAGGCAAACCATTCAGTATCACAGTAATCCAAGCCTATGCCCCAACCAGTAATGCTGAAGAAGCTGAAGTTGAATGGTTCTATGAAGACCTACAAGACCTTTTAGAACTAACACCCAAAAAAGCTGTCCTTTTCATTATAGGGGAATGGAATGCAAAAGTAGGAAGTCAAGAAACACCTGGGGTAACAGGCAAATTTGGCCTTGGAATACGAAATGAAGCAGGGCAAAGATTAATAGAGTTTTGCCAAGAGAACGCACTGGTCACAGCAAACACCCTCTTCCAAAAACACAAGAGAAGACTCTACACAGGGACATCACCAGATGGTCAACACTGAAATCAGATTGATTATATTCTTTGCAGCCAAAGATGGAGAAGCTCTATACTGTCAGCAAAAACAAGACTGGGAGCTGACTGTGGCTCAGATCATGAACTCCTTATTGCCAAATTCAGACTTAAATTGAAGCAAGTAGGGAAAACCAGTAGACCATTCAGGTATGACCTAAATCAAATTCCTTATGATTATAGAGTAGAAGTGAGGAATAGATTTAAGGGACTAGATCTGATAGAGTGCCTGATGAACTAGGGACGGAGATTCGGAGGAGATTCGTGACACTGTACAGGGGACAGGGATCAAGACCACCCCCATGGAAAAGAAATGCAAAAAAGCAAAATGGCTGTCTGAGGAGGCCTTACAAATAGCTGTGAAAAGAAGAGGAGCGAAAAGCAAAGGAGAAAAGGAAGATATAAGCATCTGAATGCAGAGTTCCAAAGAATAGCAAGAAGAAATAAGAAAGCCTTCTTCAGCAATCAATTCAAAAAAAACAGAGGAAAATAACAGAACGGAAAAGACTAGAGATTTCTTCAAGAAAATTAGAGATACCAAGGGAACATTTCATGCAAAGAACATTCTAAGACCATATAAAAAATAAATTCAAAATGGATTAAAGACTTAAATGTAAGAACAGATACTAGCACACTGTTTGACATAAATCACAGCAATATTTTTTTGGATCCATCTTCTAGAGTAATGAAAACAAGAGCAAGAAAAAACAAATGGAACCTAATTAAACTTAAAAGCCTTTGCACAGCAAAGGAAACCATAAATAAAAAGGCAACCTACAGAATGAGACATGTTTGCAAATGATGTGATCGCAAGGGATTAATGTCTGACATAAACAAAGAGTTTATACAGCCTAATATCAAAAAAACCTAAACAACCCAATCAAAAAATGGGCAAAAGACCAAAAGAGACATTTCTCCAAAAAAGACATTCAGATGGCCAACAGGTATATGAAAAGATGCTCCATACCTCTAGTTATGAGAAATGCAATCAAAACTACAAAAAGTTATCACCTCACATCAGTGAGAATGGCCATCATCAAAAAGTCTACAAATAATAAACGCTGGAGAGAGTACGGAGAAAAAGAACCCTCCTAAACTGATGGTAGGAGTGTAAATTGGTACAGCCAGTACAGAGAACAGTATGGAGGTTCCTTAAAAACTAAAAACAGTTACCATTATGATGTAGTAATTGCACTCATGGAAAAGATGAAAACACTAATTCAAAAAGATACATGCACCCCAAAGTTCATAGCAACACTATTTACAATAGCGAAGACACAGAAGCAACCTAAATGTCCATCAGTAGAAGAATGGATAAAGAAGATGTGGTATAAGGAAAAAAAAAAAAAGGGCAGAGGAATATGCAGTACATATATACAATAGAATATTACTCAGCTAGAAAAAAGAATGAAATAATGCCATTTACAGCAACATGGATGGACCCAGAGATTATCATACTAAGTGAAGTAAGTCAGAGAGAGAAAGGCAAATATCATTATGGTAACACTTACTTGTAGAATCTAAAACATGGTACCAAAAAAAGGATCAAAGAGTGATACAAATAAAATTTTTTACAAAACCAAAATTGACTCTCACACATAGAAAAGAGGACATAGAAAGGATTATCAGTGGAAAAGGGATGGAGGAAGGATAAATTAGGAAGGTTGGATTAACAGATATACACTACCATATATAAAACAGATAAACAAGGTCCTACTGTATAGCATAGGCAAACTATATTCAGTAATAATCTATAATGGAAAAGAATGTGAAAAAGAATATATGTCTCTGAATTGCTTTGTGTACACCTGAAACACTGTAAACCAACTGGTCTACAAATAATAAATGCTGGAGGAGGTTTGGAGAAAAGGAACCCTCCTACAATGATGGTAGGAATGTAAACTGGTACAGTCAGTATGGAGAACAGTATGGATGTTCCTTAAAAACTAAAAACAGAGTTACCATTATGATCAAGTAATCTCACTCATGGAAAAGATAAAAACTAATTCAAATGGATACTTTTTGAATGTTAATTCAAAAATTTCTACTTCAGAAAAAAAAGAGTGGCTTTACTGGAAATATACAACCTCGA
This sequence comes from Redunca redunca, assembly GCA_006410935.1. NCBI lineage: Eukaryota > Metazoa > Chordata > Mammalia > Artiodactyla > Bovidae > Redunca > Redunca redunca. Next base: position 366,611 of record SJYQ01008866.1, on the reverse strand, counting down.
AGAATGCAAATGCTGGAGCATACTAAACTCATCACAAGCATTTCATTCTTCCTTGTAAGAAACTCAGATTTTTGGTGAAACTGGTGAACCACCTTCATACATATAATTTTATGTGCATAACAATAATGATAATTCACAAATAATCTTGAACTGTGACTGCAGTTCAAGAATCCATAGTTCTAACGTAAAGTTTATTTTTAAAATTTCTATTTATTTATTTTTTTGACTGTGCCTCACAGCCTGTGGGATTTTAGTTCCCCAAGCAGACATTGACCACAGGTCCTCGGCAGTGAAAACACCAAGTCCTAACCATTGGACCACCAGGGAAGCCCCACATGTAAAGTTTAAAAAGGGGCAATCAAAACTGTATACACAGCATGATCATAACTTTGTGAGAAAAAGCATGTATGGTAAAAACAAACAAACATTAGGAAATAAAAATACAGTTTTGGTGGTAGTAGAATTAAGAGTAATTATTTTTCTGGATGTTTCTAAATTGGCTCTACAATCCCTCAAGGTCACACCCCACAGCTCCACACACACTGCCTACCTCATAGCAGTACTGTTATACACACTGCCTACCTCATAGCAGTACTGCTGGACTTTATGTCTAAATTATTTTAGAGAGCTATAGTCCCTCAAGGCCACACCCCACAGCTCCACACACACTGCCTACCTCATAGCAGTACTGCTGGACTTTATGCAAAACTTTGTTCAGGTCCTTGTTCAGCTGTTCAAGCTCTAAAACAATCGTTGCGTATCTCCGTTGAAATTCAATGCCAATGGGCATGGAATATGATTTCTGAGAAGGAAAAAGAGTCAGATTTTGATAAGGTTTTTTTTAACAATGCAAGTTCAACGATCTACTAGGATACTGGACTTGTTAAAAATAGACAAACAGGTTATTAAAACAGACTATGCTCAATGTTATATTACTTATATGTGATAATGGTACTGTTATTTAGGTGATTATCTTTGTTCTTAGGAGTGTCATGATGTCTGTCATTTACTTTTTAAAAAATGGAGATTGTACAGAGAGAAAGAGAAAGAGAGAGAGAGTGTGTGTGCAAGACAGATTAAATGAAGCAAAACTGTTGCATCTATGTGTGTTTCTTATAGAAATCCTTCAGCTTTTTAGTAATGTTATCATTTTCAAAAATAAAAAGTTGGTAAAAAATTATATATATTCATTTGAAGTGTTCTAGTTATTGAATTGATTCTCCATTTGGACTCAATTCAGTATAGCATAATGGATAACAGTTATGGGTGCTAGAATCAGATTACATGTTCAAAACCCAACACTGTTACATACTAGCTGTGTGACTTTAAGCAAGTTCCTTAATTTCTCTGTGCCTGTTTTCTCATCTGCAAACTGGGGATAAAAGAACTATCTAATGAGATTATGGCAAAGATTAAATGAAATAATATATGGTAGCATATTGCCTTCCACATAGAAAATATTCATTAAGTATTAACTGCTATCACCATTGCCATAATCTCGTATCTGCTTCCTAACAGTAAGTGTAAATGGACTTTGATTCCATTTCCTTTCCTGTCTTCATAACACCTCCAATAAATTACACTATCCATTCCACTCCAGCTACAAATGCTGCAATGAGACTTCTTTAGTCAAGCCAAACTGAACCACACTTCTGCTTTTCACAGGATTTCCAAGAAAGCAGACCATCATGCACTGGGGAAACAAGTACAATTAAGAAAGAAAAGTGCGCCTAGACAGGTAGGGATAAACTACTTACACTAGTAACCAATCACAGTGTTTTAATTGTTTGAGCTAACAGAAACCCAGCGATCATCTTGTTCAGCCTTGTCATTTTACAGATGAGAAAACTGAGGCCCAGGAAAGTTAAATGTTTTGCTCAACAGCACACACTATTAATAATGTACCAGGTACTGTTCTAAGTGTTTAAGAGAATCTCACAGAATCCTTACAACCATCCCAAGAAGGATACTATAATTATCGCCACATTACATATGGAGGAATCTGAGGTCCATGTACCACAGCAAATGAGTGGTAAGCATGCAGGATCTGAAGGTAGACTGCATCAGAATTCCTCCACCATGGGATCTGATGCAGTGAAAGAGGAGGAAGGGAAACAACATCACAGGGAGAAAAGGGAAGGGATAAGTCATTTAAAGATTATTTATTTCATAATTAGTTTTTAAACTGAGGTAAATGGACATACAACATTCTATTAGTTTCAGGTATACAACACAATGATTCTATATTTGTATATATTGCAAAACGATCACTACAAGTCTAATTAGCATGTCACCATACATAATTTTCCTGGTGATGAGAACTTTTAAGATTTACTTGGCAACTTTCAAATATGCAATACAGTATTATTAACTATGGCCACCATACTCTATATTACATCCCTATGACAGTTATTTTATAACTGTAAGCTTGTACCTTTTGATCCCCTTTACCCATTTCACCCTACCTGCCCCTCTCCTCCATCAAGCTCTGGCAACCACCAATCTGTTCTCTGTACTTATGAGCTTGGTTTCTTGTTTTTTTGTTGTTGTTTTTTTTACATTCTATATCTAAGTGAGATCATACATTATTTGTTGGAAAGGTACGTTCTATAATGGGTAAGTTCTATAATGGTGCAGTGATAAGGAATCTGCCTGCCAATGCAGGAGATGTAAGAGATGTGGGTTCAATCCCTGGGTTGGGAAGATCCTCTAGAGTAGGAAATGGCAATCTGCTCCAGTATTCTTGCCTGGAAAATCCCATGGACAGAGGAGCCTGGTGGACTATAGTTGATGGGGTTGCGAAAAGTTGAACATGACTGAGCACACACACACAAGTTCTTATATCGGCCCAGAGTCACACCCAGTACATCCATTGGTGCTTCCTGAATTCCCATTCCTAAGCTTTAGTTTTTGTGGAGTTGAGCCCACTCTACTATCAAAAAAATTAGTATTTCCTATGCAAGGATAAACAGGACATGGTAAGTTTAACTCCATTTCCCTGTTGGGCTGGACTGGGGACACGGTGTTGAGTTTAATTTGGTCAAATTTTTTTTGAGTGTTAAGTGTGTATTGTGGCAGACTCAGAAGTAGTCAAAATTATTAGAGGGCGAGGATATCAAAAGTCTTGATCCTCAATTTTTGTGCTCAACATATTCATGAGTTATTTAAATAAAGACATACAAAGACTTTATCTACAGTGAAATAACAAATGAATCATTTTTGAAAAGAATCCTAAAATGAAACAGATATCATCCTCTTCAAAATTATCATCTGCTTGTATCTCCAACTTCTCAAATACTGCTGGAGCCCCCTCTTTTGAAACTGCCCTCAAAGTCTTCAGCACTTCTGTCTGAATATCCTAAATGAAGACAAGTATTTCCCTTATGTTTTAAAATGGTCAAATAATTAAGTACTAACACAGAAAATAGAATAATAAATGTACAAGAATGACCAAAGCCATTTTGAAAAAGGACAAAGAGAGAACTTTATACTGGCAGATGGCAGATTAAACTGTGGAACTGGCATGGGTAACAAATCTTCCAATGGAACAGAACAGTGGGCAGTTTTTAATATATGGTAATTCCTATATATATATGTATGCTTGTGTATTTATTCAAACATGGGAATTTAGTATACAATAAAGTTGCCCTTTCAAATCAGTGGGGAAAGATAAACTATTATTAAATTGAGACTATGGCTATTTGTTTGGGGGGAATAAATAAAGGAAATCTCTCTGCAGAAGTTCCTAGAAGTGCAACCACTAAATCAAAGGGCTTGTGCATTGTGCATTTTAAATTTCAATAGATATTGACAAAATGCCCTTTGCAGAAGATGTACTAATTCATTTTTAAGAACGCTTATTTCCCCATAGTCTCACCAATAATTAAAAAATTTTTTTGGCTGTGTGGTGCTCGGCGGCTTCTCTCATTTTGGAGGCTGGGCTCTAGAATGTGTGAGCTCAGTATCACCATAATGTTTTGTTACAACTTTTAATTTTTGCTAATTTCACTAAAAAGTAGGATCTTTTTTAACTGTTTCTTTGACCACCTTTTCAAACGGGGCTTCTCGGCTGGTGCTAATGGTAAAGAATCTGCTTGTCAATACTGGAGATATAAGAGATGCTGGTTTGATCCCTGGGTCGGGAAGATCCCCTGGAGGAGGAAATGGCAACCCACTCTAGTATTCTTGCCTGGGAAATCCCATGGACAGAGGAGCCTGACAGACTACAGTCCACAGGTTCACAAAGAGTCAGACATGACTAAGCAACTGAACACACATACACATACACACACTCCCCTTTTCACATATTTAAGAGTCATTTGTATTTTTTTTCCTGTAAACTATCTATTCACATTTATTTCATTAAAAAAAATTCTTACCTCAAGATCTTAAAATTACTCTCCCAATCACCTCTAGAAGCTTTATAGTTTTGCCTTTCACATTTAGATCTAAAATGGCAGTTATCTGGCTATGTTATGAGATTTATCTCCCTCCCCACACGGATATCCAGTTAATCCAGCACCATTATTTCAAAGACCTTTCTTTCCCCACTGCTCTGCAGGACCACCTTTTCATAGATCAAGAGTGTGCACACATGCAAATCTATTCCTGGGCTCTCTATCTGTTGCATGGTCTATTTCTCTATGTTGGGCCAGTAGCACACAGTCTTCAGAAACTCCAGCTTTGTAATAAGTCTTGACATACAAGAGTAAATCATCCTACTTTATTGCAGTTCCACATAAATTTTAGAATCAGCTTGTCAGTTTGAATGCACTTATGCATACATGTAAACACACACACACGCGCAAAATTCACTTGAGATTTCATTCAATTTATGGATAAATTTGATGAAAATGACTCTATTCAAAAAATAGTTTTTGAAATCATGACTATCTCTTTTTATTTAGGTCTTCTTTAATTTCATTCAACATTTAATAGTTTTCTATACAGAAGTTTAATATATCATATTTATATCAAGGTATGCAGTTTTAAATGGTATTTTTTGAAATTTCATTTTTAATGGCTTATTGCTGATATATAGAAAAACAACTGCTTAAAAAAACTGACCTTGAAAAAAAAAACTGACCTTGAATCTTACAACTTTGCTAAACTCACATATTAATTCTAATAATTTAATTGCATATTTTTACATTTTCTAGGTACACAACCACATCATCTGTGAATAAAAGAGTTTCATTTTTTCCTTTCCAATCTTTATAGCTCTTATTTAATTTTCCTGTTTTATTACACTGGCTAGGCCCTCTAGTGTACTACTAAATAAAAGCTGTGATTGTAGGCTCCCTTATCTTATTTCTGGTCTTAAAGAGAAAGTTTTTAACACTTCACTAATAAGTATGATACATGCTATAAGTTTTCTTGGTAAATATTCTCTATCAGGTTAAGGAATTTTCATTCTATTCCTAGTTCAATAAGAATGTTTGCTTTTCCACCATGAAGAGATTTTAATTTTGTAAGATGGTTTTTATGCATCCATTGAGATGATCTTGTGGATTTTTTTTAACTTTTTTTTTGGGGGGGGGGCATGCTGCACAGCTTGTGGGGTCTCTACTCCCTGACCAGGGATTGAACATGGGTCATAGCAGTTAAAGTCTGGAGTCCTAACCACTAGGCAGTCAGGGAAATCCCCTTCTTTACTTTCTTACATTGTAAATTACACTTAAAAATTTTTTTTTAATTAGTAAGTGATTAGCTTTAACAGTCTTACCTGTTAATCTTTTAAACAAGTATCTAAGGCAGTTTTATAGTTCATTTAAAGGTGAATAACACACTTTTACAAGCTTGTATACTTTATAAAACAGATAAAAGGAAAATTGCATCAGACCTGTCTTTTTTTTTTTTTTGGATTAGGGACCTCATTTTGTTTCTTTCTTTTTTTTTTAATTTATTTTACTTTACAAGACTGTATTGGTTTAGAAAATAGCCTGGCAGTTACATAAAAGATTAAGGAGACGGTTAACATGACTCAGCAATTCCACTTTTAGATACATATTCATAGAAATGAAAATATACATCTATACAAAAATCCATACATGAACATTCATAGTCATCTTACTTGAAACAGCCAGAGTGGAAACAACTCAAATGTCCCTCAACTGATGAATGGATAAATAAAATGTGATACACCCATTCAATGGAATATTATTTGGCAATAAGAAGTACTGATACATGTTACAACATGGATGAACCTTCAAAACATTATGCTACTTGAAAGAATACAGTCACAAATGATTACATATCACAAGATTCCATTTACATTAAATGTCCAGAACAGTTGGAGAGAAATTAGATTATCGGTTGCCTAGGTTTGGCGTGGAAACTGATTTGGGGGAAATGCGGAGTAGCTGCTAAAAATATAGGTTTTCTTTTTGGGATAATGAAAATGTTCTAAAATCAACTCTGATGATGCCTGCACAATCTGTGAATTGAACCATAAACTAAATACCACAAAACTGTCCACTTAAATGGGTGAATTGTATGGTATGTGAATAATATCTCAATAAGGCTATTTTAAAAACCTATCCCTTTAATAAGTTATTATAATTAAGCATGGTTTCCTATCCCTCCTATATAATCAACTAATGAGCTTTTAGGCTGTCACATATAGCTTGAGTGTGGCACACAAAATGGACTCTTTTTTTTTTAAATGTATTCTACTTTCAAACTAATAAGCAGATTTCTGCAGAGATTCATAATTTCAAAAATAAAAAGAGGACTAACAATCATGATAAGACAATGCTGAGAACATATTTGTAAAAGAACCACCTTCATAGTGGTGATAGAGAGAGGGAAGTACAGAGAAAACAGTATCTAGAGTTTTCCAAAGCCACTAATACACAGTTTTAAAAGTGGTTAAAACAGAACTGTCTAGGATAAATCCCCTTTCCTACTCCTGAATTATTATTAATGTCCATGTATGACAAGACAAATTTTCAAAGTGGAAAAGCAATGATCAGAGACTGACTGAGACTACTAGTGTAGTATCTACTTTTATGCAGTGTTGAGGCAATTCAAATCTACTTTAGCAAATTCCATACACTAATTAATTTGTATGTGGATGCTCTGTATATGTATTTTAAAAAGGCTTTGATAGTAAANTTGATAGTCCAAAATCGAAAAAGTATATTGAAGTTAATAAGCTTGGATAAACCTTCACTGACTTTAACATACTATATAATTAGGTCAAGAAAAGGTAGTTCAGAACTTTAAATCTAAAAGAACTTGACAAAAATTCCTCAGATGTATGACTGAAAACTTTTCCCTTGTTGTATCATAAAAGTGACTAAAGTATTTTATTTATTTTTTTAAGTGACTAAAGTATTTTAAAGTAATTTTCCTCCCTTTGCTTTGCAAATTGAAAGTCTGAACATTTAATTTCATATTTTGACAAGTTTGCTTTTATAGTTTGCTTTTGCTGGGTAAAGTAAGAGTGAGATATACATTTAAGTATTCCAAAATTAAAGGAGACTTTATCAGACCAGTGTTCTCATTTTTAATAAACTCCATCAAGAAGTAAATTTGTGTCTCCATAAAAAAAATCCAAAAATAATAAATGCTGGAGAAAGTGTGGAGAGAACTTGGGAACCCTCCTACACTGTTGGTAGGAATGTAAATTGGTACGGCCAGTATGAAGAACAGTATGGAGGTTCCTTAAAAAATTAAACTAAACCATATAATCCTACAATCCCACTCCTGTGCACATACTCAGAGAAAAACATGGTCTGAAAGAATACTTGCACCCCAATATTTGGTGCAGCACTGTTTACTATAGCTAAGGCATGATAGCAACCTAAATACCAACAAACAAAAGAATGGAGAAAGAAAATATGGTATATACAATGGAATATTACTCAGCCATTAAAAAGAACAAAATAATGCCATTTGCAGCAACATGGAAGGACCCAGAGATGATCATACAGAGAAACAGAAATACTGTATGATAGATATAGCTTATATGAGCAATCTAAAAAGAAATGTTAGAAATGAACTTATTTACAAAACAGAAACAGACTCACAGACTTAGAGAATTGAACTTCTGCTTACCAGAGGAGAAGGGTGAGGGTAAGGGATAGTTAGGGAGTTTGGGACTGACATATACACACTGCTATATTTAAAATGCATAACTAACAAGGCCCTACTGTATACCAGAGGGAACTCTGCTCAATATTATATAACAATCTAAATGAGAAAAGAATTTGAAAAAAGAATAGATACATGTATAACTACATCACTTTGCTGTATATCTGGAACTCTCCAAACATTGTTAATCAACTATACTCCAGCATAAAGTAAAAAGTTAAAAGAAAAAATATATATACTTCGGACAAAGTAGTATGTCCAGTCCTTTGAAGTGCAATATAGTGAACTACTCAGGTCATTTTGGTGAAAACAGAATAGAAATTAGCTCTCAGCTTCAAAATAAAGTTATACTGATTAAATAAAATTAAGTATTTATTAGAGCAGAGACTGGGTAGGGATCAGTTCAGTTCAGTCGGATACGACTGAGCAACTTCACTTTCACTTTTCACTTTCATGCATTGGAGAAGGAAATGGCAACCCACTCCAGTGTTCTTGTCTGGAGAATCCCAGGGACGGGGGCCCTGGTGGGCTGCCGTCTATGGGGTTGCATAGACGACTGAAGTGACTTAGCAGCAGTAGCAGCAATGCTTCCTAAGGCCCACTTGACTTCACATTCCAGGATGTCTGGCTCTAGGTGAGTGATTACACCATCGTGCTTATCTGGGTCATGAAGATCTTTTTTGTATAGTTCTTCTGTGTGTTCTTGCCACCTCTTCTTAGTATCTTGTGCTTCTGTTAGGTCCATACCATTTCTGTCCTTTATTGTGCCCATCTTTGCATGAAATGTTCCCTTGGTATCTCTAATTTTCTTGGAAGAGATCTCTAGTCTTTCCCATTCTATTGTTTTCCTCTATTTCTTTGCACTGATCACTGAGGAAGGCTTTTTTATCTCTCCTTGGTATTCTTTGGAACTCTGCATTCAGATGGGTATATCTTTCCTTTTCTCCATAAAATCACTCAGTGAGAAAATCATTTGGGTTTAACATAAACATTAAATTAGTTCAATGTCACTAACCTGATGTATCACAGAAAATTAGGAAAAAATGCATACCAAGAAAATCTGTAATCCATAAAAAGAAAGAACTGTTATACCTCNTAAAAAATAACAGTTCTGGATATATTAAAAATAAAATCTCCTTATAACACTTAGGATTCTTCCTTCTGTAAAGAATTAAACTAATTGAATAATTTGTATTTGTCCCTGAAATATTCTACAAAATTTCAACTCAGAAGTGATATATGAAAAAGAATAAATAATAGGTTGTTACAATTAATGGATATAATTTGATTTTTACTACCTCTATAAGGCACTGTACTTATATCAATATAATAGAAATGGCAGTCTCTGAAGATAATTTTCACATTTTATTTACTTTTTAAAACTAATCTCAAATCACGTAATTGTTAGTCGCTCAGTCATGTCGGACTCTTTGCGACCCCAGGGACTATAGCCCACCAGGCTCCTCTGTCCATGGGATTCTCCAGACAAGAAAACTGGAGTGGGTTGCCAGTCCCTTCTCCAGGGCATCTTCCCGGCCCAGGAATCAAACCTGGGTCTCCTGCATTGCAGGCAGATTCCTTACCATCTGAGCCATCACATACCATACTATTTCCTTTATGATTCCACTTAAATTGAAGGGTATGGTTTATTAAACAAAGACCAAACAATTACCATGCATGATACATGTTATACACAGGACCTACTGTGAATAGAAATCCATCTCTCTCCACCATTTGTTTTTAATGAGTACAAGGATCAAATAACCTTGAATATACTTTTTATACTACTTGCAGTTATTACTGGGAGTCGGACATGACTGAGCGACTTCACTTTCACTTTCATGCATTGGAGAACGAAATGGCAACCCACTCCAGTGTTTTTGCCTGGAGAATCCCAGGGATGGTGGAGCCTGGTGGGCTGACGTCTATGGGTCACAGAGGGTCAGACACGACTGAAGCGACTTAGCAGCAACAGCAGCAGCAGTTAGCAACTCTTCAAAAAGCAACAGGATTTGCAATAGCATTCCTTTTACTTGCTACACTGAACAATTTAAATTTCAACTCTTTTGCCAGGCAAGTATGTGATTTATGCTTTTTCTTCTTTGGGAACAGTTTTATTCTAAAGTAGTTTGATACTTCATACCTTGATCTTATCCTATAGAACTGAATTCCAGGTTTATGCTTAAATGACAGTCCTTGATATGAGAAAAAAATAGTGGCACATTGTCCTCCTGTTGTCTGAAAACATAATGGGTATACATGTTTTAAATATTTTATTACCAATGAAAGAACATGTTATGTTTACCAGCTGGAATAACTTTATTAAATGTTTGAGATTTTTGCACCATAATAACCAAGACAGGAAGCTGGATAGCCCCTAAATTCAACTGCTACTTCTTATATAAATGTCCACTTATTTATTAGTGAATGTTAAACTACCTTTGCATTCCTGGAATAAATCTACTGGCTGGCATGATGTACCTTTTAAACATTCCCATTTGTTAATACCTTGTTTAGGATTCTTTCACCTATATTTGTAAATGATATTGGCTAGTAGTTATTCTCGTTTGTAATATCTTTGTTAGGTTTTAATATCAACTTATTCAAGAATTACAAAAAGGAATTGGAAAATGTTCCTAGTTTTACTCCTATTCTCTAAAAAAAGTTTTTCCAAGGTGATGGTAATGGTAAATATTTAGTTGAATTCCCTGGTATGGAAGAATTCATCTGGTGGTGTAGGTTCTTTGTGGTCAAGTTTACATTATAGATTCATTTATAAGGCAGTGATGGGACTATTCAGACCTTTTTTCCATATCAGTGTTACAAGTATTTTTCTAAGAATTTGCCTCCTTCATTTCAATTTTCAAAAATATTTACAGGAAGCTGTTTATAAACTGTTATTAGTCCGCTTGGCATGCTATAACAGGATACCATGACTGGTGGCTAAAAAAATAGCAATAAATTTTTTTTGTAGTTATGAAGGTTGTAAGTTCAAGATCAAGGTGCTGTCAGGGATGGTTTCTAAACACAACTTTAGAACTTTATCTGGCTTGCAGAAAGCTGCCTTCTCATGTGTCCTCAGATGGCCTTCCTTCTGTGCATACATGGAGAGATCTCTTGGGGTCTCTTCCTCTTCTTGTAAGGACACCAGTCTTACTGATTTGGGCCCTAACCTTATTGCCTCATTTAACCTAAATTATCTCCTTAAAGGCCCTATCTCTAATACAGTAACACTGTGGCTTAGGGCATCAATTTATGAATCTGAAGCACACAAAATTCAATCCCACAGTATCCTCTCAAGATCTTTTTCACGTCTGTAGGTTTTATAGCGATGTTCCCTCCCTTTTTATGGCTGCGCTGGACCTTCACTGCTGCGTGCGGGCTTTTCCTAGTTGGGGCTACTCTGTGTTGTAGTGCCTGGGCTTCTCACTGAGCAGGCTTCTCTTGTTGCGGCTCTCAGGCTCGAGAGTGCAGGCTGTGCAGTTGTGGAAACAGGCCAGGGACAGAACTCATGTCTCCTGCCTTGGCAGGCTGATTCCCCACCACTGGACCACCCTCTTTCTTAATAGCAGTAATTTGTATCTTTCCTGATTAGCATTTTCAGGATTATCAATTTTATTAGGTCTTTCAAAGGGCTGAACTTTTACTCTGTTGATCATCTCTATTTTAGATTTGTTTTCTATTTCATTACTTTTCTCTCTGGATTTAATTTGTTGTTCTTATTCTAACTTACTGAGATAGATATAACTCACTAACTTTTTTCAGTCCATCTTCAATTTAAACATGCCTTTTATTTTAAAATAGGCATGGCTGCATAACAACATTTAGATGTATATAATTTTCAATACTACTAAATTAAAAATATTTTCTGGTCTCTGATAACTCATTCTTTGCTTTATGGTTTATTTAGCATTGGATTCTTTAATTTTCAAGCATGAGTTTTATTCTTGGTATCTTTTAGTTAAGAATTAACTCATTGGAAAAGACCCTGATGTTGGGAAACACTGAAGGCAGGAGGAAAAGGGGACAACAGAGGATGAGATAATTTGACGGCATCACCAACTCGATGGACATGAGTCTGAGCAAGCTCCGGGAGTTGGTGATGGACAGGGAAGCCTGGTGTGCAGCAGTCCATGGGGTCGCAAAGAGTCAGACACAACTGAGTGACTGAACTGAACTGATCCTTTAGTTATTAACTTCTAAATTTATCTCTACTGTGGTCAGAGAACTTACTTTGGAGAATTTTAATCATTTTGCAATTTGTTGAAATCTGATCTAAGACCTGTGCACAATTAATTTTTGTAAATATTCCACACAGACTTGAAAATAATAGGTATCCTACAGTTGGCAGGTGTAACTGTCTCCATATGCTAATGAAATCATTTGTTAACTGTGTTTTTCAAGTATAAATTCTGATTTTTAAAAAATTTAATTAATTAACTAATTTAGTTTTGATTGCTCTGGGTCTTCAATGCTACACAGGCTTTTTCTCTAGTGGTAAAAGAGAAGTGCAGTGCATGGGTTTCTCTTGTTACAGAATATGGGCTCTAGGGCACACAGGCTTCAGTTGCAGCTCCTGGGCTCCAGAGCACAGGCTCAGTAGCTGCAGTGCATGGGCTTAGTTGCTCTGCGGCATGTGGGATCTTCCTGGACTAGGGATTGAACCCGTGTCTCCTGCATTGGCAGGTGGATCCTTTACCACTGAGCCATCAGGGAAGCCTCTAACTGATTTTTGACTACTTGTTTTATTAGTTTCTAAGAAGGCTATGGAAACTGTGTTGCTACAACAGTGGATTTGTATTTTTCCTTTGAGTTTTGCCAATTTTTGCTTTATATATTTGGATGCTGTTATTAAGTACATATAAATTTCAAGATATTATTTTGAAATAATACCTTTCATCATTAAGAATCACACCTCTTTATATCCAGTAAGATACGGTGAATTAAACTTTTCTTCATTAGAAAGCATATCTCTCTATATCCAGTTATATCAGTAATATCTGTTGCCCTACATTTAATTATCAGATACTAATATAGTTACATGCTTTTCTGTTGTTATTCTAAAATTTGTATTGCTGGGGTTTCCCTGGTGGCTCAATGATAAAGAATCCACCTGCCAATGCAGGATACATGGATTTGATCCCTAATCTGGGATGATCCCTGCCATGAGCAGCTAGGCCCATGTCCACAGCTACTGAGCCCATCCACCCAGGAGCCCTGCTCTGCAACAAGAGAAGGCACTGCAATGAGAAGCCCGTGCACCACAGCTTGAGAAAAGCCCGCAAAGCAACAAAGACCCAGCAGAGCCACAAATAAATAAAAAAATAATTGTAGTGTTTATCTTTTCATACATTAACAATTTTATCCTGGATTCTTTTATATTAAATGTGTCTCTTTCAATAATCACAGAGTTGGATTTGTTTAAAAGTTGTAGTTGATTTACAACAATTTAAACTAATATATTAGTTTCAGGTATACAACACAGTGATTCAATATTTTTTTTTACAGATTATACTTCATTTAAAGTTATCACAAAATAATGGCTAAATTTCCTTGTGTAGTACAAAGAATTTCTTTGTGTAGTACCCTTGTTGCTTATTTGTTTTATACATGGTAGTTGTTTGTAACTCTAAATCCCCTACCTCCATCTTGCCCATCCCCTTACCTTCTTCCCACTGGTAACCATGAGTTCTTTATATCTGTGAGTCTGTTTCTGTTTTGTTATATCCATGTTTGTTTTATTTTCTAGATTCCACATTTAAGTAATAACACAGAGTAGTATTCATCTTTCTCTAACTTCTTTCACTAAGCATAATACCCTCTAGGTAGATCCATGTTACTGCAAACAGCAGCATTTCTGTTTCTATGGATGAGTAATATCCCGTGTGTGTGTGTATGTGAGAGCATGTATGCATGCATGTGTGTATATACATGTACACACATATACACAGGTTACATCTTCTTCATCCATTCATCTGTTGATGGACACTTAAGTTGCTTCCATATCTTGGCCACTGTAAATAATGCTGCTATGAACATTGAAATGCATGTATCTTTTTGAATTAGTGTTTCTGTTTTCTTCAAATACATACCCAGGAGTGGAACTGCTGAATCATATGGTAGGAACTGGGTTTTATTTTTCATCCAGTTTGGCAATCTGTGTTTTTTACTTAAGAAATTTAGTCCACTTATACTCAGTGCTATTTATCAAAATGTTTAGATTTAAATCTGCCATCTTACTATTTTCCTTCTATGTGCCCCACTTGTTTGGTGACATTTTTTTCTTTCCTTTGTTGCCTTCTCTTGGACTGAGTGAACACTTAATTGTTCCATTCCCTCATGCAGCTCCCCAATAAGCGTGGTAGTTATTAATCTTTTACCATTATCTGAATAGGTACCTTAGAGAATAAAATGTACATTCTTTGTTTTTCAGAATCTATGTGGAATACACACTTCTTACCCTAACCAACAGACAAATGTTGGACTCTATTTTTAAACCTTTATATTTTAAATGCTGCAAGATACAATTTTATTATTTTATATGGTGACACTTAGACTAATGTACATATTCATTCTTTTTGTTGTTTTTCATCCCTTTTTGAAACTTTAAGTGTCTTAAACAAGCCCCCCTCCCCCACTTGAACAAAATCTGTATTATTTCCTTTACTTACAGGTATTCTGGTAACAAATTCTATAACTTGCCTGCAAATGTCCTTGTATTAACTTTACCCTTACAAAATATTCACTGGATATAGAAATCTAGGTTGGCAGTAACTTTGTTTCAGCCCTGTAAAGATGCCATTCCATTCTCTTATGTCCTCTGTGTTTTCCATGGAGAAGTCAGCTGTCAAACAAACGGTTACTTTTTTTGAAAGTACCTCCCCATCTCCACCTACTCTGGGTACTTTAAACACCTCCCACCTTGTGTTTAGCTTTCAGCGATTTTACTATGATGTGTTTTGGAGTCATTAGCTTTTTATTTACCTTATGATTTATGGGGGTCTTGAATTTGTAGCCTGTTGAATTTTGAGAGTTCTGAAAAATTCTCTGTTATTATCTCTCAAAAATTCTCTCTCCTTTTGTCTCATTTTTCTTTCTCTTCTTCTGCTACCCTATCAGACATGTTAGATTCCTCACTATATTCCTTATTTCTTATTCCTCTCTTCTGTACTTTCTATCCATCTTTCCATGCTTAATTCTGGATATTTTATTCTGATCTGTTCTCAAATACTAGCTCTCTTTTCAGCTGTTCCTAATTTGGTGTGTTATATCTACCAATTGAATTCTTAATTTTGATTACTGTAGTTTATTTCTTGAGTTTTCATTAGGTCATTTTTGTTGTTTCTAGTTCTCTTCTAAAACTATGTTTTGTCTCATCTCGTTAAACAAAATAAGCATTCAAAATCTATGTCTAAAAATAACATTCTCCTTAATCTGCCCTCTGTTCATATCTTCTTGTGTTTTTCGTTAGTGTTATCATGTCTCCTACTGTTTCTGGGATTTAAAATTGAGTATTAGATACTGTATGTTAGTAACTGTAGAAATAATTTCAGGTCTAGTATGATACTATATTCCTCTAAGAGGACTACTTACTTCTGGATGGCTGCTTGGGGCCTGTGTGTGTTAAGTTGCTTTACTTGCGTCTGATTCTTTGAGACCCAGTGGACAGTAGCCTGCCAGG
Source organism: Redunca redunca (assembly GCA_006410935.1). NCBI lineage: Eukaryota > Metazoa > Chordata > Mammalia > Artiodactyla > Bovidae > Redunca > Redunca redunca. The sequence continues at coordinate 350,833 of SJYQ01008866.1, read as the reverse complement.
CTCCTCTATCCATGGGATTCTCCAGGCAAGAATACTGGAGTGGGTTGCCATTTCCTTCTCCAGGGGATCTTCCCAACCCAGGGATCAAACCCACATCTCTTATGGCTCCTGCATTGGCAGGAGAATTCTTTACCACTAGTACCACCTGGGAAACTCCATAATCAACTTAGTTCAATTTCAGAGAGAAAATAACCTGAAGCTGGGCCAATGTAGCCTTTTTGCGGTCCAATCCAGAACATGGAAGGAATTTGCCAATTTCTCTCAACCCGTGCTGGTTCTCTGGACTCTAATTTTTGTCCTTCCAACTCTTGTAAGCCCTCTGAGAACATCACTCGGTTTCTCAGCCATCTTTTCTGAAATCTGCATAAGCCTCTAAGGAAAAAGGAATCCTAACACAGAATCCTCCTTCTGAGTTTAATTCTTTTCCTAGATCCTATCCCTAAAATTCTTAAATATCTTATTAATGCTCCAGTGTCTTTGGCTTGTTTTTACATTTTAATCCAGAGGAAGTAGCTGTTCTTAACTATTTGGATTAGGAAGACTAATCCAAATTATCTAGCCTACCATTACCAAAAGCAGAAGCACATTAACTTTTCCCAAGCAGTATGTTCAAATTCTTTAGAGAAGCGTCAGTTTCTTTCTCTCCCTTTAACTTGGGTAAAAGCCACATTTACATTCTGTCACTCGGATGAAGATTGGAAATGTGGAAACAGAAATTAAATCAACTCCTTTTAAAGTATAGCATCTCACTTCTGCATTCCTCTATTATATTTGCAACTCTTGGCCTGGAGTCTCTTCAGGGTTCCAACATGCAGCCTCTTTTAGCCAAGGCTTTAATTTCATCCAACATGTCAGAAAATGTAAAAAACAAAACAAAACCCTTTCATACACTGTTAAACAATCTGTTTCCATATATTCTATTTACTTTTTTTTCATACTTATTTTATGTGGAAATTGTAAGGGCAAGAAGAAAACACATGTCCAGCCTACCATCTTAAGTTAGGTGTACAATTAAATCTTTAAAATGCTCATACATTTTGACCCTGCCACTTTCTATACAAAAAACCAAACCAAACCAAATCAGAATGATTTAAAGACCTAAATGTAAGCCCTGAAACCATAACACTCTTAGGAAAGAGGTAGAATACTCTGACAGAAATTGGTAGCAATATTTTCTTGGATCAGTCTCCTAAGGCAAAATAAATAAAAGCAAAAATAAACAAATGGGGCCTAATTAAACTTAAAACTTTTACATAGCTAAGGAAACTATCAACAAAAGAAAAAAACTGTGGAATGGAAGGAAATATTTACAAATGATGAGGCTGACAAGCATTCATATCCAAAATACATAAACAGCTCATACAACTCTAAGAAACCAAACAAACAATTCAGTCCAAAAATGGGCAAAAAACTTGAATAGACACTTCTCCAAAAAGGACATGCAGATGGCTAATAGGCACACGAAAAGATGCTCAACATTACCAATTATTAGTGAAATGCAAATGAAAACCACAATTAGGTATCACATCATACCAGTCAAAATGGCTATAATCAAAAAGTCTACAGAAAACAAATGTCAGGGTGTGGAGAAAAGGGAACCCTTGTACATGGATGGTAATGTAAACTGGTATAGTCACTACTGAGAACAATATGGAGGTTCCTCAAAAAGCTAAAAATATATAGGATCCAGCAATTTCACTTCTGGGTACATATCTGGAAAAAATGAAAACACTGATTCAAAAGGATACATGCACCCCAATATTCATAGCAGCACAATTTAAAATAGCCAAGACAATGGAAACAACCCAAGTGCCCAGCAACAGATTGGTTTATGAAGACACACACACACACACACACACACACAAATGAAGTATTGCTTAGTCATAAAAAAGAATGAAATAAAACCATTAGCAGCAATGTGGACAGACCTAGAGAGTGGTTATGCTTAGTGAAATAAGTAAGACAGAGGAAGGAAAATACTGCATGATATCACTTATATGTGGAATCTAAAAAGCAATGCAAATGAATGTGTATGCAGAAAGAAACAGACTCACAGATACAGAAAACAAACTAGTGGTTACCAAAGGAGAGAGGAAAATAGAGAGGGATAAATTAGGGGTATGGGATTAACAGATATAAACTATTACATACAAAATAGATAAACAACAAGAAAATAGTGAATAGCACTGGGAATTACACCCACTATCTTATAAGAACCCGTCTATGGGGTCGCACAGAGACAGACACGACTGAAGTGACGCAGCAGCAGCAGCAGCAGCAGCAGCAGCAGCAGCAGCAGCATGGAATATAAATCTGACAAAAGCACTACATCAGTATGCTGTATACCTGAAACTAAGACAATACCATAAATCAACCATACTTCAAAAAACAAAACAAAATATGAAAGTAAATGCATGGAAGAAGAAATCCATATGCTAAGCATAAAAACATTTATACCATATACTGCTGCTGCTGCTAAGTCGCTTCAGTCGTGTCCGACTCTGTGCAACCCCATGGATGGCAGCCCACCAGGCTCCCCCGTCCCTGGGATTCTCCAGGCAAGAACACTGGAGTGGGTTGCCATTTCCTTCTCCAATGCATGAAAGTGAAAAGTGAAAGTCAAGTCACTCAGTCATGTCCGACTCTTCACGACCCCATGGACTGCAGCCTACCAGGCTCCTCCGTCCATGGGATTTTCCAGGCAAGAGTACTGGAGTGGGGTGCCATTGCCTTCTCTGATACCATATACTAGTTTCACAGTATTTGAATTTTTATAATAGAAATGATTTCTAATCATAAATAAAATTATAAAGTCTATCAAGAAAATTAGATTTCTGCAGAGTTCCCACATGCCAAGAAGCCAAGCCGACATCAAAATAGGCCTTTATTTAAAAGTAGGTAACATTAATTGGGCTGAGTCAAATCTAATACTTTAAGGTGTGAAACGCAGCTACAGGGAAAAGTCCTAGCCAGTGGTATGAAAGTAAAATAATATGATTATGCATGAAGATGAAATGGCTTCCCTAGTGGCTCAGAAGGTAAAGAATCTTCCTGTAATGCAGGAGACCCAGGTTCGATTCCTGGGTTGGGAAGATCTCCTGGAGAAGGGAATGGCAACCCACCCCAGTGTTCTTGCCTGGAGAATTCTACGGACAGAGGAGCCTGGTGAGCTACAGTTCATGGAGTCACAGAGTTGGACACAACTGAGGAACTTAAACACTCTTTTCAAGATGGAAAAGATGATATGATCAGAGGAAATGCAGCGGGGGAAAACTGAAAAACCATAGAACAAAGGGCAGAAGTAGAACTAATGGAAACCAAGATAAGAATGAGGGTCTAGTAGCAAAGAAGCAAGCACGTTAGTATTATCAAGTTTAGGCTATACAACAGCAGTATGTTATGCCTAATTTTCTTTGATCTTTGATAGTCTGCGTATCTGACGATGTTAATTTTATGGCATGGCTACATGAGGTAAACTGGGACCAAGAAGCCTGTTTGGGTGTCTGTACTACTAACTAGCAGCGAAATCTTAGGTCAGAATCCCTTGACATCTTCGGTCTTCAGTCTTCAGTTCCATAAAAACGATGGGCTTGAATTGGATAATTCAAAGTCATCTTCAGATTTAAAAAAACGCCTACAAGAAGACTATTCCTCATTCAGTTCTGTATCTACTTGTCCGGCTGTTTATTCACACCTACCTCTCAAACCATTCCATGCAAGAGGTGATTAATATTGTGACAACTCCCTATTCTTGTACTCATGACAGACACTGGTAATTAGCTAAAGCCCTTTGCCTCCAAGTCTAGTCACTGAGCTCTCCTTTTCTTTCATATTTTCTAGCAATCATTTCTAATCAGTTGGAGATGGTATTTGAGATAAAAACTATTTACCATCCTATAAAATCATAACTATGACTTTCAGTATGATTAAAAAACTTTCTTAGTGAATATTTTCTACATCTTAAAAAATTCTGATAATTCTCTCTTATGAATTAAATTGACTCTCATATTTTATACTCATTAGATTGATAAAATAGGATATAAGCTTTGTTAAGATAACCTAAAGATACCAGCCTAATATTTCCTGATTTATTTATTCTGAGCCATTTGAATAACCTCTGCTAATATGATTTCCTTAGTTAGAAGCACCAATGCTAAGAATTCTACACTCATGTAAACTGTCTAAGAATCTAATATATATCCATTAATCCTATTCAATGACATAAGGAGGTCTAGGGTAATGAACTGTACTGTATTGCTAATTAAGCACGTGTTCAGTATAATAAAACATAGTGAGAGTAAATCAGGATTTTAAAATAAGTTATCTCTAGGTTTTCTTTCATAAATAAGTTATCTCTAGGTTTTCTTTCATAAAATATTTTCAATCCTTAAATATAGAAGCCCCCACCATTTGAAAATGAGACAAGTAAACAAAAAAAATCCTTACCAGTTTTTCTGCTTCTGTGTTCATTTCCCTTAATTTCTTGATATGTTCCTTTTTAATCATGAGAATTTTTGATAGTCTGGTCTATAGACAATAAAAAAGAGATGTTTTGGAATAAAGAGAGGCACTTAAATATACCAGGTAGACATCAAACTTGTAAGTTTCCACTAAGATATTTTAGCAGATGTGTTTCAATATAAATATAGCACAGACACTATTTTAGAAATCTGACTGGCTGAGAGGAAGATATTTTAAAATCCACTGTAAGCAGGTACATCAAAACGAGTAAGAAGTCAGCCTGAATAAGCTTTCACTGGAACAATGTGTGGACCAATCAGAATAATAACTATAATTAATTGAAGCACAAATAGGTTAAAATCCATGTATTCAGACCAATACTTAAACAAAAGTAACCACTGTTGGAGAACACTAGTAACCAAACTCATCAACTGAAAAACAAAGCCAAAAAAATCAAGCATTTATCCTGCCTTTCCTATACAAACTATGCCATTAGGCAACCAAATAATAGATTTGGGGAAGTTTTTCCTCACAGAATGATTTCAGCTAATACACAAAGAACAAGAATGGCACCATTTTGCAATCCTAATGAATGAATGGATCTAGGCATTGATAATTTGTAGCAGCTAACATTATATTTAAAAAGAGATTAAAAATAGGGGTATCCTATCAGGGCTTTCCAGGTGGAGCTAGTAGTAAAGAAACCGCCTGCCAATGCAGAAGACACAAGAGATGTGTGTTTGATTTCCACTTTGGGAAGGTCCCCTGGAGTAGGAAATGACAACCCACTCCAGTATTCCTGCCTGGAAAATTCCATGGACAGAGGAGCCTGGTGGACTATAGTCCATAGTTGCAAAGAGTTGCACATGGCTGAGCATTACTACTACACATCCTATCAGAATACAAAAGTATGCATAAAAGTAGTCATATAAAAACAACTATACCAATCAAATAAAAAACTCAAATCAAATCAAACCTTTATATTCAATGGGCAATTTACATGAAGTACAGAGATAGAAGAGTATACTGGATGTTATTACAAAGACTCAGTCAGCAAAATCCAGACAGTGGAAGACTCTATGGACAAATAATACAGTTTATTCAACAAAGAGGTTAACGGGAGAAAAGAAGAGCCAATATTTAAGAGCCAACTAGACAACTGGAATGCTGACTGGATATGTAATGATATAAAGCATGTTTTTATTAACTTTTTAGATGAATAATAATATTAATTATGTCTCTTTAAAAAAAAAAGGGCCCTTACCACTTAAAGATACATAACAAAATATTTACAGATAAATGATATGATGTTTAATTTCTCAAGCGAGAAAGAGGGTAGGAATATATATGAAATAGAAATGGCCAGGAGTTTTTGATAACTGCTATAGCTAGATAATGGGTTCAGAGAGGTACATTATACAACTGCCTGCTTTCATATGTACTAAATTTTTGATAATTAAAAAAATAAAAATAAAAAGCTGACCCAAGTTGATACAGGTAGAGGGAGGGTCTGGTCAAGATATGTTACATACTTGTTCACACTGACCCTTATTTGTAGGTCCAGAGCTCTGGACTGCTCTCCTGTCTTTGGTTGTTGGGTTTTATGGAAATCTGTGTGATTCTACTGAGTAAGAAACAGTAAAAAATGGAAGAAGGCAACATCTTTCTCCCATTTTTAGTTTCTCTTTCAGTTTTGTGTTTCTTGTTAGTTTTTGATAGAAAATCATGCTGTTTCCTTCTCATTCTTTTCAAAACTGAGTCCTCTCTTAGAGAGTGTCGGCCAGTCTTTTTAGATTCCTCAAAATCCCTAACCCCAAGAAAAAAAATTCATTGCGAACTATGAATTATGAAACTAGCAAAAAATGATGTTTATTTTGTCATAAGAAAAAATAGTAACAGACAAAGACAAAAACGTGTCTTACAGCTCGACAAGAGCAAACCTGAGTTTCATAAAACTTTAGATATTACAAAAGACAAGTACATAAAAGGGCTTTTATTTTTACCTGCTAGAAAGCTTAAAATAATGAAAGCAGTGTTTCAACTAGGCATTACACATAGATTTTGAAGTTAAAATTAAGCACTGCAATCAAAACATCTAAGCAGCAATAAAAACATCAATCCTTTAGAAGCAGTGCATTAGTACTTGGCTTCTGACTCCCTCTGCTGGCGGACCTCTCGCTCCTCACTCTTCCTCTTCACCCTCCTTCCCCATCTCCCTCTACCCCTTGCCCAAATATGACACATCAGCTTTGTTTTTACTTCCAGTATTTAATGAAAGAAAGAATGTCTTTAAAAAAACAAGTGTCCTAGTTGTGAAAGGATAAGCCTTGGCTCTTTTCATATTTTAAATTTTTCATATAAAAATATCTACCTTTGAAAGTTAAAAGGTGTAATTTTGTAGTTCAAGGATAATTAACAACATATAACTAAGGAATAAGAAACGCCATACATATACATACAAATGACAAGACTTTTCCTCAAAATAACATTAATTGTAAAAGGTAACACTGAATATTTTAATGGCTTATGTTATAAACATTTATAAAAACTTTATCTATNACTTTATCTATCCCAAGCCAAATAGCTTTATTTTCAAAAAAGAAAAAGGAGAGGTAAAGAAACAAATCAAACATCATTAGACTATGATTCAAACTAAATAATTTATTCAACCTAATTTTCAAAACAAACAGCTCATTATATTAAGAGTTAGGCTATTCAAGAAAACTGTTCTATATAATAATTGCTATTTGTTTCGCTTTAGCTTTAGATTTCTTTGTGTCTAATCATTAAGTACTTAGCAAATGAATAGCTATCTGTAGTCTCAGAAAAATACTAAAGTTCCTCCTAACCAGAGAGCTGGCCAACACACCATAAGTTTTGAGGTGACTGATAATGGTAGGATTACTGAGGTTACTTAATAAAAACCTTCATATTTATACAATTTATTAACAGCTAACCGTTCAACTTCATAGAGTGTATGCTAGAACACTTATGCTAGAGTCCTTAACATAGCAAAATAATAAGAACCAAACCCAAGAAAAGTCCAACAAAAACAGACCTCTTTTTTGGCTGTTATAACTTAATTTCAAGCTTTGTTGGAAATAACAGAGTTCTTAAAACACAATGATTTTAAAAAGTGTAAAAATATTTGGTACTAGAAAATTTTTCAACTTAATAACAAAAAAGATATTGAATTTTTTTTTAAAAAATGAGCAAAATATTCAGAGCAATTCTTACCACTTGGATAAGGAACTCTACTGGAAAGCCACCTAACGTTTCAGTGTCAGAGCCAGAAATTTTACTTCTCCAAGGTGACTGTCCTAATAAGGGATCATTATCCTATGGGAATAAAAGGGAACCATTTAACCACTGACCTTTCAAAAGGAAGCATTTTGATTTTTAAAACCTTTATTTTATTGAAGTATAGTTGATTTACAATGCTGTGCTAACTTCTGTTGTACAGCAAAGTGATTCCTTTCTACATATGTTACATTTTTAAAATGTTCTATTTCATTATGGTTTATCACAGGATATTGAATATAGTTCTTTGTGCTACACAGTAGGAACTATCATAAAATTTTGAATAAAGAGCAAATTCTATTATAATTAATATTCTATTAGAAATCCTATAAAAAGGAAAATATTTCCAAGCTGAAGCAACTATTTACTTTATTAGCTTTTTATTTAACATCTGATAACTCCAAATAATGCGGGCACCACCTAAAGTTACTACAATCAATCAATGTATATTTCGTAAGGACATAGTTTACATTCATAATAATCATTTAAATTACTGGTGATATTTAAAAAATATTACTTACTGTAATCGGTGACTGGAGAGGAGGAGTATAATGTAATCGTGGTGGAGTCATAAAAAATCGAGAAGGCCGCTGTTTTTGTCCAAAGGCAGCAATTGGCATTGTCTCATGAGGCTCATTACTCTTTGGGAAGAGAGAACAGGCCCCAAAACTTGAAGAACTTTACCAATCATTTTAGCTTTATAAAAATTCTATTTTAGCATTAAATGTATACTAGTTTATTATAATTTATCATAAAATATATTAACTACAAAGATCAAAGGGCTAGAACTTAAATCAGAGTATGAATACTACTTGGCTACTAAGATGTTGAACCCACAGAAAAGAAGAAAGTGATCGATGAAAGAAAGGAAAGTGATCTATGGCCACACTTGGCTGTCTCTGTGTTAAAGACTATTTGAATATTACCCACTGTAATTAAAGGCAATTCTTATCTGGCCAGGGAGAGATGTTTTGGTGATCTCATAAAGGAAATTACATTAATGCAACAGAAGAGTAATTTTTCTCTTTTGAAATGGGAGGTTTAAAGATTTCACCCTTTAATGAAAAAAATGAAGATTGATATACCTTGCTCTATATTTAGTCCAAATTGTCTTTCTCTCCTGCTGCTGCTAAGTCACTTCAGTCGTGTCTAACTCTGTGCGACCCCATAGACGGCAGCCCACCAGGCTCCTCTGTCCCTGGGATTCTCCATTCAAGAATACTGGAGTGGGTTACCATTTCCTTCTCCAATGCATGAAAGTGAAAAGTGAAAGTGAAGTTGCTCAGTCGTGCCCGACTTAGCAACCCCATGGACTGCAGCCTACCGGGCTCCTCCATCCATGGGGTTTTCCAGGCAAGAGTACTGGAGTGGGGTGCCATTGCCTTCTCCGGTCTTTTTCTCCTACTCCTCTCTAAAGTATGCTTGATAAGGAAACTCTTACAATAAACAGAGTCACAGTTTTTTTAAAAGTATGGAGCAGAAAAACAGTCTTCTGTTTTCATACTAAGAAGATAAAGAAATTTTGATTTTTAATTTTAAGTTCAGAATCCTTAAAAATCAAGTTTATAACAAAGGAATGAAGAGGCAGGGGGATTAATGTAAATAGTTAAATTTCCATTATACTTAGAGGCAAACAATTTTTTTTCAAAAAGTTTTTACTCATTAAAAAAACTATCAGAGTTATATTTACTCTTTATATTTTAACTTATTAGGAAAGTATATAATTTCCATTACCTTGCTAAATTAAGCATGATCATGAAATAATGGTTCAATAGTTTAATGGACTATATCAGAAGTTCAAAAAAATCTGGATTCAAGACTCAACCTGGCAAGAATCTATCTTGAAAGCCTTGAATAAATTACCTAATGTACTTATGTCTCAGTTTCACCTTACAAAAAGTGGAGGTTATTAACATCCACCTTGTATATTCTAAGGATAAAATAGGAACACATAAAAATACATATATTTCAAAGTACAAGATGTTACTTCAACTTTCAAAGTTGCTTTACAAAGTAACTTGTTTTCCTAAACTGGAACAACTTGTTTCAGTTGTTTTATAAAAACAGCTGAAATGCAAGTGTTGTGTAGCTATTCCCCAGGTGCAAGTGTTGTGAGGCTATTTAGTGAAGACTGATCAGTTGCGTCACACTATAATTTGGTATAAGGAAGACAGAGGGATGCTAGATTCTGGAAAATGTAGAAGAAAATTAGAGTTCTGCTCCAGGAGTTCAGGAGGCAGGGCTGGGAACTCCTAAAGAGCTCTTCCTTTGAGACTTGAAATCTTCATTCTATCATAAATACAACCCCTAAGAAAACTCTACAAAACAGATTTTATAGGCATAAACCAAATATGTGTTGTGAAATAAATACTCACAAGAACTTCATAGTCAGGGATGGTATGAGTTCCAAGCCCTGCCCTATCAAATGTTACTCTATAAGTAGCATTAAGAGTATCCACAGCATCTATTTGTCCAGTGAAGAGACCATCATGAACACCACGTAATCGAGCTGGAAAAAGAAACAAAAAGGCATTATGGTACTTAGGACACAAAAAACTCCCACGTACAGAACTGTTACAAGTATGTACCTCAAAGTGGACAAAGTACAGCATTGCTATTAAAGTTCCCAAAAAAGTTATGTATTAATACTTTATTTTAGGTTTAGAAGGACAATTAAAAAACTTTTGAAACAAATAACAAAACTATAAATGGTGATCCTTAATTTGATAAATGAATGAAACCATATATCTACCAAACTAGGAGGAAAATACTTTAAAAAAAAGTCAACAAAAGAAACTTGGTCATTATACTCATGAATGAAGCACTAGGAACAATTCAAATGAAAAAAAGACAAGGTTGCTAAGCAGAAAAGATTTAATAGGCTACAGAATGCTATCCTTAGAAAGGGTTGTCTACAAGGTTGACCTCCGGGAGCCTGAACAGTGGGAGCGTGTTCCCACCTGATGCCATACTAAGAAAGGTGGTTAACCATGCCCAGATGGTTTGTGCAAACAATGTGGTTACCAGCTTTCCAACTTTTGTATATGCCAGGCAAAAGGTGCCTACATAACCAGTCCCCTGTAAAAACCTTGGGCAATGAGTAATGAGTTTCCCTGGTAGACAACATTTCATAAGTGCGATTACAACTTGCTGCTGAATCCAAGTCCTGTGTGACACCATAGGGAGGGGACTCTTGGAAGCTTACACTTGTTTTCCTCTAGACTTTGGCCCCATGTACTATTCCCTTGGATCACTGAAAAAGCAAGAGAGTTCCAGAAAAACATCTTCTTCTTTATTGACTATACCAAAGCCTTTGACTGCATGGACCACCAAAAACTCTGGAAAGTTCTTGAAGAGATGGGAATACCAGACCAACTGACCTGCCTCTTGAGAAACCTGTAGGAAGGTCAGGAAGTAATAGTTAGAATTGGATACGGAACAACAGACTGGTTCCAAATAGGGAAAGGAGTATGTCAAGGCTGTATACTGTCTGTATATTTAACTTATATGCAGAGTACATCATGAGAAACGCCTGGTTGGATGAAGCTGGAATCAAGATTGCCGGGAGAATATCAATAACCTCAGATCTGCAGATGACACCACCCTTATGGCAGAAAGTGAAGAACTAAAAAGCCTCTTGATGAAAGTGAAAGAGGAGAGTGAAAAAGTTGGCTTAAAGCTCAACATTCAGAAAACGAAGATCATGGCATCTGGTCCCATCACTTCATGACAAATAGGGAAATAGTGGAAACAGTGACAGACTTTATTTTGGGGGGCTCCAAAATCATTGCAGGTGGTGACTGCAGCCACCATTAAAAAACACTTGCTCTTTGGAAGAAAAGTTATAACCAACCTAGGTAGCATATTAAAAAGCAGAGATGTTACTTTGCCAACAAAGGTCTGTCTAGTCAAAGTTATAGTTTTTCCAGCAGTCATGTATGGATGTGAGAGTTGGACTATAAAAAAGCTGAGCACCAAAGAATTGATGCTTTTGAACTGTGGTGTTGGAGAAGACTCTTGAGAGTCCCTTGGACTGCAAGGAATCCAACCAGTCCATCCTAGAGGAAATCAGTCCTGAATAGTCACTGGAAGGACTGATGATGAAGCTGAAACTCCAATACTTTAGCCACCTGATGCGAAGAACTGACTCCTTGGGAAAGACCCTGATGCTGGAAAAGACTGAAGGCAGGAGAAGAGGACGACAGAGGATGAGATGGCTGGATGGCATCACCAAGTCAATGGACATGAGTTTGAGTAAACTCCAGGAGTTGGTGATGGACAGGGAGGCCTGGCATGCTACAGTCCATGGGGTCGCAAAGAGTCGGACACAACTGAGTGACTGAACTGAACTGAACTGACTTTCCCCTTTGCTTATTTTGCTTCGTATCTTTTTCTGTGATAAGCCATGGCCATGAATACAACTATTTGCCAAGTACTCTTGAGTTTTTCTGGGGCTTCCCAGGTGGCTCAGTGGTAAAGAATGCACCTGCCAATGCAGGAGATGCAGGTTTGATATCTGGGATACGAAGATGCCCTGGAGGGAAGAAAGGGCAACACAACTCAGTATTCTTGCCTGGAAAATCCCATGGACAGAGGAGCGTGGTGGGCTACATTCCATGGGGTTGCAAAGAGTCGGGTACAACTGAGTGACTGGTCACACTTGTACACACACTTGAGTCTTTCTAGTGAGTTGCCAAACGAAACCTGGGTGTGGTTTTGGGGATTCCTCACATAGATGAATTCTTGTGCCACTATTATTTAAATTCAGTTTGAAGTAACATCAGGAAAATCCAAGGAAACAACCAGCATGGGTGAAAAAATAAGAACATTTAAGGCGTTAAACTAGGCAAAATGACACATTTTGCTGTGTGCTGTGCTTAGTTGCTTAGCTGTATCCAACTCTTGGACTGTATAGCCTGCCAGGCTCCTCTGTCCATGGAGATTCTCTATTTTTATACACAAAAAAATTATATTATTTTAATAGAACACAAATGTTCATTGCAAAACTGCTTGAAACGATCAACTGATTAAAAACTCAAGTGCAGAAGACTAAAGTATCATTTTCAGTCTTTGACCAATTAAGGGAAAATTAAACAGGTATATAGTTTAGGAGCAATAAAGTTGCATAAACAGAGAATTAGAGTTTCTAGTTATGGCAGTATGAAGAAGTTGGGGATTCTTCTCTGCAAAAAGACTTGTATAAACCTGTACAAGATTGTCAAAGACTACCATTTCAAGATACTGGAAATGGACTAAATGCAGAAAACAATTAAGAAATGAGCACTGTTGGAAAATTGCTAGAACTTCAGGTAAGGATTGGTGAATTCAGCGGCCTTTTTGCAAAAGGCTATTCACACTCCACCATCACCAACAGCCTGATTGGTGAAATGAGTTTCTCTAGTGTATGGTTGGTCATGGAAACCGTGCTATTTGTTGCCAGAGGGGCAGAATGGTTGTGGACCAGTGAGTGAAAACCTGTGACTGTGTCAGCTAAGAGTGGTGAACTCAGTGAGGAAAGAATAAGAAAACCCTACAGCTCTGGAAGCCTAAGATGCAGGCCTGAGGTAGTGGCAGAACAGGCAGGAGTTTAACAGGGGGATCCTGTAAAACAGAGCGCCATAAAAAGACTGAAACAAATTCTCCATAAATTTTTGCCTAAATGGAAAACTATGTGATTTGGTGGGAAAGACCCAAGAGAGTCTGGTAAAGAGCGAAAACTAAAGGATGACCTGGAAACTAACATCAACTTTGTATGTGTTACCCAGCTCCACACACAGATTAGTCTAAGGCCTTTCTGGATTAAGATGTTTGAGTACAACCTCTGCCTAAGTCACTGGCTGACCACTAAGTCTGCATGACTTTATTTATTAAAAATAAATAAAAGAGCAAATAAAAACTGAGCAGAGATATTGGTGGGTGCACAGTGAAAGTGTCAGTTGCTCAGTCATGTCTGACTCTTTGTGACCCCATGTGTGTCCATGGAATTCTCCACGTAACAATACTGGAGTGGGTTGCCATCCCTTCTCCAGAGGATCTTCCTGACCCAGGGATTGAACCCAGGATCTCCTGCATTGTAGGCAGATTCTTTACCATCTGAGCTCCCAGGGCAAGTTACTAAAGGAAATACAACAATTCTCAAAAAAAGAAAGAAAGAAAGAAAACAGACTTGCTATAATACATTATCTAAAACATCTAGTTTTCAACCAAAAATTATTAGACACGTAATAAAGTAAAAAAGTGTGATTCTTACCCAGAATAAAAGTATAGTAGGTAGAAACTGAAAGAGATGATATATTAGCAGAGTCTTCAAAAGTAGGTTTTATAAATATGTTCAGAGAATTAAAGACAATGACTCAATAGGAATCTCACAGAAACTATACAAAAGAACCAAACAGAAACTCTAGAGTTAACATTTTAGATAATATATTGTAATTAGTTTGGATTCTGCTCTATTAAAGAGAGATCAAGATAGAGATTATCCAATCAGAAGAGCACAGAGAACGAAAGCCTGAAGAAAAATGAAGACAGCCTCAGAGAGCTGGAGAAAGATATCAAGTGCACCAGCGTATTTGTAATAAGTGATGGAAAGGGAAGGAGAGAAAGCAGCAGAAAACATTATGGCCAAAAATCTCCAATATTTAATTTTTAAATTAAATCCTAGTAATCAATGAAACTCAATAAACCTCAAATAGGATAAATATAAAGAGCATCAAATCTAGACACAACATAGTGAGATTTCCAAAATCGAAAGACAAAGAATACTGAAAGCTTCAAGTGAAAAATGATTCATCACATGTAGGAGAATAGCAGCACAATGAACAGGGACATTTCTCACTTCCCATCAGAGACAATGAAAGTCAGAAGGCAACAGGGTGACACATTCAGGGTACGTCAAGGCTGTATATTGTCACCCTGCTTATTTAACTTCTATGCAGAGTACATCATGAGAAACGCTGGGCTGGAAGAAGCACAAGCTGGAATCAAGACTGCTGGGAGAAATATCAATAACCTCAGATATGCAGATGACACCGCCCTGATGGCACAAAGTGAAGAGGAACTAAAAATCCTCTTGATGAAAGTGAAAGAGGAGAGTGAAAAAGTTGGCTTAAAGCTCAACATTCAGAAAACGAAGATCATGGCATCTGGTCCCATCACTTCATGGGAAATAGATGGGGAAACAGTGGAAACAGTGGCAGACTTTATTTTTTTGGGCTCCAAAATCACTGCAGATGGTGACTGCGGCCATGAAAATAAAAGATGCTTTCTCCTTGGAAGAAAAGTTATGACCAACCTAGACAGCATATTGAAAAGCAGAGACATTACTTTGCTGACTAAGGTCCGTCTAGTCAAGGTTATGATTTTTCCCGTGGTCATGTATGGATGTGACAGTTGGACTGTGAAGAAAGCTGAGTGCCGAAGAATTATGCTTGTGAACTGTGGTGTTGGAGAAGACTCTTGAGAGTCCCTTGGACTGCAAAGAGATCCAACCAGTCCATTCTGAAGGAGATCAGCCCTGGGATTTCTTTGGAAGGACTGATGCTGTAGCTGAAGCTCCAGTGCTTTGGCCACCTCATGTGAAGAGTTGACTCACTGGAAAAGACTCTGATGCTGGGAGGGATTGGGGTCAGGAGGAGAAGGGGATGACAGAGGGTGAGATGGCTGGATGGCATCACGGACTCGATGGACGTGAGTCTGAGTGAACTCCAGGAGATGGTGATGGACAGGGGGGCCTGGTGTGCTGAGATTCATGGGGTCGCAAGAGTCGGACATGACTGAGTGACTGAACTGAACTAGAAAAAACTGTCAGTCAAGAATTCTATATCCTATGAAACTATTTTTCACAAATGCAGGGGAAATGGAAACATTTTCAGATAAACAGAATCTGCTGCTACTAGACAAGATAGGAAGAAATACTAAAACACATCCTTTGTAATAAAAGGAAACAATACCAGACAGTAACTAAAATTCACAGCAAGAAAAGAAAAACACCAGAAATGGTAAATATGTGGGTGCATATNACTTTTTCTATATTCTTCATTTCATTTTTAAAAAGTTAAGATTATTTAAAGCAATAATTATAATACTATATTCTCAGATAATCACAGATATAATCTAATGCATTTGATGATGACAGTAATAAGAAAGTGGGAGAAAATGGAGCTATACTGGAATAAATTTGTAATATTTTATCAGAATGAATTCAGTATTAATTAGATTGTGATATGTTCAAAGTTCATACTGGAAAAAAACACCCTTCATATTGTATTTCCCAGAGCAACACACATACACAAAACCTCAAAAAACATCTAAAAATAACAACAGAGAAACTAAAATTGTATACTAAATTTGTACACTAATATACAAATCCTAACTATGTAACTATACTAAGTAAAATTGGTATACTAAGCAGTACTTAACACAAAGGAAGGGAGCAAAAGAGGTACAAAGGAACATGAAGGATCTGACACACACTGTAAACAAATAGCATGACAGGCATAATTTCAACCATATCAACTACTATTAACTGTGAGCAGAATAATCACCGATTAAAAAGCACAGGGTGAACGGGGTCAAAAGTTACAAGCTTTCAATTATAAAATACCTGGATTTCCCAGGCAAGAATACTGGAGTGGGTTGCCATTCCCTTCTCCAGGGCATCTTCCCCCACCCAGGGGTCAAACTCAGGTCTCCTGCGTTGCAAGCGATTCTTTACTGTCTGAGCCACCAGGGAAGGAATATAAAATAAGTTAAGTCTATATAAAATAGATAACCAACAAGGACCTACTGTATAGCAGAGAGAACCATACTCAATATTTGGTAATAACTTATAAAGAAAAAGAATCTAAAAAAGAATACATATATACACACATGGACACATCCACACAAACACACACATATAACTGAATCACTCTGCTATACACCTGAAACCAACCACTGTAAATCAACTGTATTTCCATAAAATTTTTTAAAATTGTAAACATGCAAAAAGTCATGTACAAAATGTACAACATGGTGACAATAATA
>SJYQ01008866.1:315272-334005 GCA_006410935.1 Redunca redunca | reverse complement strand
TGTTAGTAACTAGAATTATTGTGGTGATCATTTCATAATATATACAAATCCTGAATCATTATATTGTACACCTGAAACTGTTAGATGTAATTACACTTCAATAAAAAATACAATTAGATAAAAATTTCTTAAATTCTTAAAAAGGCAGAGGTTTACAGACTTGCTTCAAGAGAGCAAGACTCAACTATATGCTGTCTATATGTTTCTACATGTGTCTGAGACACACTTTATTTTATTGTTTATAAATTTTTAATTAATTAATTAATTTTAATTGAAGGCTAATTACTTTACAATATTGTGGTGGTTTTTCCCATACATTGACATGAATCAGTCATGGGTATACATGTGTCCCCCCTGCCCCGAACACCCCCTCCCACCTCCCTCCACATCCCATCCCTCTGGGTTGTCCCAGCACACCAGCTTTGAGAGCCCTGTTTCATGCAACGAACCATTTCACATATGGTAAATACATGTTTCAGTGCTAGTCTCTCAAATCATCTCACCCTCGCCTTCTCCCACAGAGTCCAAAGGTCTGTTCTGTACATCTGTGTCTCTTTTGCTGTCTCACATAGAGTTGTCCTTACCATCTTTCTAAATTCCATATATATATATGCGCTAATATACTGTATTGGTATTTTTCTTTTTTTTTTTTTTTTTTNTATATATATATGCACTAATATACTGTATTGGTATTTTTCTTTCTGACTTCCTTCACTCTATATAATAGGCACCAGTTTCATCCACCTCATTAGAACTGACTCAAATGCATTATTTTTAATAGCTGAGTAATATTTCATTGTGTATATGTACCACAACTTCTTATCCATTTGTTTGCTGATGGACATCTAGGTTGCTTCCATGTCCTAGCTATTGTAAACGGTGCTGCAATGAACAGTGGGGTGCACGTGAGACACATTTAAGATTCACAGATACAAATAGGTTAAAAGTGAAAGGATGGAAAAACATTTACCACAGTAACAACAGAATACTGGGATGGCTATATAATAAAAACTGAACATAAGGCATGAGCTTCCCTGGTAGCTCAGCGGTAAAGAATCCATTTGCAATGCTGGAGATGTGGGTTTGATCCCTGGGTTGGGAAGATCCCCTGGGTCAGGAAGATCCCCTGGAGAAGAAAATGGCAATCCACTTCATTAGTCTTGCCTGAAAAATCCCATGGACAGAAGTGCTGGGCGCACTACAGTCCACGGAGTTCCAAAAGAGTCAGACACACACACACACATACACACACACACAGAATCAGACATGACTTAGTCACTAAACAAAACAAAGGTAAGTGATAATATCAGAAACAAAGAGGAACATTTCATAATGACAAGAGAGTCAATATATCATGAAAATATGACAAATATAAATAAATATGCACCTTAACAAAGCACCAAAATACCTGAAGCAAAATCTGACAAAATAAAGTTAGAGATTTTAATATTCATCTCAGTAACTGATATAACAATAAAACAGAAAATCAGTAAGAATATGGAAGATATGAATAACACTATCAACCAATTCGACCTAATATATGGAATGCTCAACCCAATGGCAAAATACACAGTCTTTTGAAATACACATGGGACATTCTGCAAGGCAGACCAAATGACAGGCCATAAAACAAGTCTCAACAACTTCAAAAGAAGTAAAACCATACAGAATACTTTCTCCAGACAAAACAAAAAGAAACTAGAAATTACTGAGTCTTCATCAAGCAGACTTTGTTATATAAAATAAACTGAGAGAATACTTATAACATGAACACTTTAAGAACTCAAAATATATTCTGGACGGAGGACCATCTTATGTTCTGACATATATTGTATACTTAGATACACCAAACTTTACAGGGAGATTTATAAAACTTTAGAGAAAACTCTCTTTCTACACTTTGTGGTATTTTTGTTTTGTTTGAGAATGTATTGCTTTTATAAATCAACAAAAAGAAGACATTTCCTTAATTTTTATGCAGATATCATTTATGTCCCTCTGCCACAAATCTATATTTGAAATTAGGTTCCCCTAGTATCTATCAGTTTGAGTGATGACTAAATTCTAACCAGTTTTACTTAGCTGGTTCAAAGCTTTTTAAAAATATTTAAACTTCTTCATCTCTAAAGCAGCCCTCTCATTAACAGCCATTTCTGTACTAGATTACTTGTGTTGACAAAGCAGACCTAAAAAAACAGAAGCAAAAGCAGCAATGTAAGTTAGTATATTACACATGATAACTCAGGGGTAAAAAACAGACTCTTGGTCAGGAAAGTAAGAAAAAAATATTATTGTTGTTATCAGTACTTCCTTTATCCTAAGGTTTTGGGAATACTTTACAGTAAGAAATTTCAAAACATCAGGTAGAGTAAATCCTATTAATCCATAAATCGTATTAGACAATGTCCATTTACACTTGTTACCCTACCTCAGTTATTAACAGCACCTCCTCCTCTACTCTCAGAAGATGCTTATTTGGGTGATAAATTACATGGCCACTCTACTCCTCTGACTGTTTATAGGGTCAAATACACAATGCAAGAAAAAGAGACTTAGATAACTTACATTACTTTTAGGACAGTTCCTAAAATTTCTTAACAAGCCAGTCATTTAAAAAAAATCTCTTCTTAAACCCTGACTTCTCTGACTACAGAGAGTTCTAGAACTACCAAGAGCAAAAAGGACAACTGATGAACAACTTCTTAAATTAATACAATGTGGCTAAAGTATGATGTCTAGACATTGCCCCTAAACTTCTCCACTATTCAAATTTTCCATCATTTTGGTGTCTATCAAAACTCTTGTGTTCTTAATTGTGTATCTAAGAATCATGTACAGTCACTTTTTACCTGTTGCCTTTCCACTTACTGCACAGTCTCAAATCAGTTACTTTAAGAATTCCTTTTGTTGTTGTTTTTGAGGAAAATTCTGTCTACTAATCCTTCTTTACTAAAAATTTTCTTCCCAATAAGGAGTGTGAAATTTTACCTGATTATATGCTTTTTCTTTCTGGGTAACATTTACATACAGTAAAATGAAAATGTAAGCATATAATTCTATCAGTTTTGACAAACAATATCATCCATCCTTATCAAATCATGCAATATTCTTATCCCAGAAAGTTCCCCCTTCCCAGGCAATCCTTTCTTCAGAAGTGACCAGTCTTCTGATAATATTTTTCTACCATAAACAAATTTTGTCTGTTCTACAATTTCATATAAATTGAACCATATAATATACATTTTTTAGTTTTTAGTTTCTTTGCTTAGCATACTGTCTGAAGTTAATCTATAGTTTCTTTTTATTGTCAATTTATATTTCACTGCAAGAAAATACCATGTTATGTTTATCCATTTGCCTGTTGTTGGTGCGAATCTGGGTTTTGGCTATAAAATTGGAACAAAGATGCTATGAATATTCTTGTACATATCCTTCTGTGAATAGCACTTTTCATTTCTCTTACTTAAATACCATGCAGCAGAACCGGTGGGTCATAGGGCAAGCATAAATTTAATTTTATTAAAAACTGTCATGCTTTTACTTAGATGTCCATCGGCAGACGAACGGATAAGAAAGCTATGGTACATATACACAATGGAATATTACTTAGCTATTTAAAAGAATGCATTTGAATCAGTTCTAGTGAGGTGGATGAAACTGGAGCCTATTATAAAGAGTGAAGTAAGTCAGAAAGAAAAACACCATACAGTATATTAATGCATATATACAGAATTTAGAAAGAGTAGTGATGACCCTATATGTGAGACATCAAAGGAGAAGCAGATGTAAAGAACTTTTGGACCCTGTGGGAGAAGGCGAGGGTGGGATGATTTGAGAGAACAGCATTGAAACATGTATATTACCATATGTAAAACAGATCACCAGTCCAGGTTCAATGCATGAGACAGGGTGCTCAGGGTTGGTGCACTGGGATGACCCAGAGGGACTGGATGGGGAGGGATGTGGGTTAAGGATGGGGGTCACATGTACACCCATGGCTGATTCATGTCAATGTATGGAAAAAACCACTACAATATTGTAAAGTAATTAGCCTCCAATTAAAAAAATTAATTAAAAAAATTTTTCCTGCTTTTCTCCAGAGTGGTACACCATCCTATCAGCAATGAATTACGGTAGATCCACATCTTTGTCAACATTTGATGTTATCAGGACTTTCAATGTTAGCCATTCTGGTGTGTGTAGTGGTATTTCATTATGCTTATAATTTGCACTTCCATGATGATTAATTGATGCTGAGTGTTTTTTCATGTGCTTATTGGCCATTCATATATCTTTCTCTGGGAAGCCTCTATACAAGTATTTTGTCTAATTTTTTTAACTGAATAATTTATATTTCTATCACTAAATAATTGAGTTATTTATGTTTTCTAGATGTAGTCCCTTTTCAGATATAAGATTTGGAAATTTTTTTCCTAGTATATGGCTTGCCTATTTGTTTTCTTAGTATTGGTTTTTAGCAGGCAGAAGTTTTAAATTTAAGCTCAATGTAAAAATCACCTTTATTTTTGTCAGATCCAAGAAATCTCTGCCTACTTACAGATCACGAGATATTTTCCTGTATCTGCTTACTGAAGTTTTATAGTTTTAGCTTTTACATTTAGCCCTTTGGTCCATTTTAAATTAAGCTTTTTGTATAGCATGAGGAAAGGTCAAGGCTCATTTCCATAGAGATGTCTAGTTGATTTGTCATTATTTATTTGTATAATTATTTTTTTAATTCTTATTGCTATTTTATCTATTCTTTTTTTGGCTGTGCAGCATGTGGGATCTTAGTTACCCAATCAGGGATCAAACCTGCACCCCCTGCAGTGGAAGCGTAGTCCTAACCACTGGACTGCCAGGGAATTCCTGCTCATTTCACTTCAGCTTCAAATAATATTCCATGTGAGGATGTACCAGTTTATTCATCTAATGAAGGACACAGTGGTTCTTCCAACTTTTGACAATTACAAATAAAGCTGCTGTAAACATCCATGTGCACTTTTTTGTGCAAAAATAAGTTTTGAACTCATTTGGGTAAACAACAGGGAGCATGACTGCTGGATTATGTGGTAAAATATGTTTAACTGTGTAAAAAACTGCCAAACAGGTTTCCAAAGTAGCTGTACCATTTTGCATTCTCGCCTGTTGCTCCACATTCTCACTAATGTTTGGTGTTGTCAAGTTCTTGATTTTGGCCATTCTAGTAGGTGTATAATGGTATTTCACTATTTAATTTGCATTTCCCTGATGACGCATGATTGTCTAATGTTGATCTTTTTTTTGGCACTGCATCTTCTATGTCTTCTTCCTTATTTTTCTGGCACTAATTCAGAAGCAATCATCTCCATCAAGTCGCACTGTTAATTCCTCTGGTGTGGTGTCTATCAGTTCTTGAAAATATCTGCATCTCAAACCCCTTCACCCCCAACCTTTCCCCGCCTCACCCCCATACAGCTACAATCTCTTTCATGATTTCCTTGACTGGCTCTATCAGATGTTTTCTATAACAGCAACGACATCTTCAATGATAGAATCCTTCCAGATTTTCGTGATGTTTTCTCTATTTGCATTCTCTTTCACAGCATTGACAATCCTTTCCATAGACTACCATGTGTAACAAGCCTTAAAGGTCCTTAAGGCTAAAGGCTGAATTATAGATGTTGTATCTGTGTTCACTGCCTTCAGGGCTGAACTCATGGGATTCTGGGTAGCCAGGGGCATTGTTCAAGATCAAAGAACTATAAAAGGCAGTTCCTTACTGGCAATGTACCTCCTGATTTCAGGGACAAAGCATCAATGGAACCGATCCAGAAAAAGGGGTTTTGTCATCCAGGCCTCCTTGCTGTACAACCAAAAGACTGGCAGCTCATGTTTATTTTTCCCCTTCAAGGTTCTAAGGTTAGCAGTTTTATATATAAGGGCAGTCTTGATCATAAACCCAACTGCATTTGCAGTTGTTAGGCTATCTCTTTCTGCTTTAAATCCCAGTGCTTGCTTTTCTTCCTTACTAATAAGGCTCTTTTTTTTTTTTTTTAAACCCAGAATAGGACACTTGTTGGCAGTAAAAACCTGTTCAGGCAGATACCCTTTCTCTTCCATGATTTCCTTAAAGGCATTTGGAACCTGTCTGTTGCCTCTTGGTTGGCAGAAGCTGCTTCTCCTATCCTCTTGATGTTTATTAAACCAAACCTCTTTTTAAAATTATCAAATCATCTTTTGCTGGCGCTAAATTCTTTAGCTTTAGATCCTTCAATCCCTTTTGCTTTGTCGTCCATAGGTCTGTCTTCCTTATATCGATCCTGCACTCACATAAGAGCTACATATTCATTATGAGATAAAAAGATATTTCAAAAAATGCATGGTATTCATACCTGCTGGCATAGCTGAAGCTATAGCTTCACAAATTTCCTTTCTTTTTTTTTTTTTACACTGGTCCTTATGTGGATTCATTTATCTTGAAATAGTGGGCAATCATAGCTGAAGACCTCAATCTACAATACATATCAAGCAATTCAACTTTTTCTTGTAATGTTATAACCTTTCTCTGCTTCTTGGGAGCAACTCCAGCATCACCGTAGTACTTCACATGGCCCTATGAAATTATTCACAGTCTATGGCGTTGCACTAAAAATGAAAAATATCTGAGAACTGTAAGAAATCACTTTTTAAGGCAATCACATGCATTTTGCTTCAAACTGATCACCTATTACACAGCATTTTAAGCAGATGCTTGAAACACCTGACCTCACTGCAATAGCAACAGAAGGTTGCTATGAAATTTTTACAGCAGTGCAGTATATACTACAGTTAATTTTGAGAACTTACAGTTTAATACAGCATCTTTATGTTTGCTTCCATTTATCTCAACGGTAAATGTATAGACTATGTTTGTGGAAGTAAGTTTCGATAAATTTTACTGTTGTATTTTATGGGAAGCAAGTGATAAAATAGACTATGTCTACATAATATCTTCTGCATTCATGACATATTAACTTAAAAATTTTTTTTCAATATTTCAAGGCTAAGCAATTCATCTGCAAGTTCTTTCACACTGTCAAATTTCCCCCCAAATTGTCAATGTTTATTGAAAAGAAAAATCCACAAATAAATGGATTCACACAATTCAAACATGTCAAATCCATGCTATTCAATGGTCAACTGTAGTTGAGTGTGACTTTTTAAAGAAAAAATAAATTCAGTTTGATAATCTCTACTTTTTAAGTATAGTGTTCAGTTCATTGAGATTTAATATAACTTAAAAAGAGTGAGATATAAGTCTACCATCTTGCTAGTTATTTTCCACTTCTCTGTACTTTCTTTCCTGTCATCTTTTCACTTAACTGAGAATTTGTTAGTATGTCAATTTAATTTCTTTATTGGCTTTTTAGGTATATCTCTCAACACTTTAAAAAGTAATTCCTTCAACTTGGACAGCCAGATGTAAAAGATGAAACTAAACCACTATGTCATATCATACAGAAAAATCAACTCAAAATGGATTAAAGACTTGAATGCGAGACCTCAAACAATAAAACTCCTAGAGGAAAACACATGTAGCATGCTCTTTGACATTGATCTTAGCAATATCTTTTTGGATATGTCTCCTCAGGCAAGGGAAACAAAAGCAAAATTGAATACATGGGATCATATCAAACTAAAAAGTTTCTGCACAGCAAAGGAAACCATCAACAAAATGAAAAGACAACATACCAAATGGGAGAAAATATTTGCAACTCATATATATGTTAATTGGCTAATATCTCAAATATATAAAGAACTCAACAACAAAAAGAAAAACAACCCAATTAAAAAATGGGCAGAAAAGCTGAATAGACACTTTTCCAAAGACATATAGATGGCCAACAGGCACATGAAAAGATATTCATCACTAATTGTTAGGGAAATGCAAATCAAAACCACAACACAATTTAAAAAAAAAAAACACAAAAAACCACCAAACAACCTAATTGTGAAATGGGCAAAAGATCTAAATAGACATTTCTCCAATGAAGACATCCAGATGGCCAAAAGGCGCATGAAAAGATGCTCAAAATTGTTAATTATTAGAGAAGTGCAAATCAAAACTGGAATGAAGTGCCATATCACACTGGTCAGAATGGCCATCATTAAAAAGTCTACAAATAAAAAATGTTGGAGAGGGTGTGGAGAAAAGAGAACCCGTATGCACTATTGGTGGGAATGTAAATTGGTGTAGCCACTATGGAAGACAGTCTGTAAGTTCCTTAAAAAACAAAAAATAGAGTTATCATATGATCCATCAATCCTACTCATGGGTATTTATCCAGGAATGAGAAAAACTCTAATCTGAAAAGATACATGCCCCCCAATGTTCATCAGCATTGCAAATAGCAGTATTATTGCAATAGCAAGACAGAAACAACTCAAATGCCTAGCAATAGATGACTGGTTTAAAAAGATATCAATCTCTCTCTCTCTCATATATATATATATATATACACACACACACACACAGACATATATCTCACACACACACACACACAATGGGATATCATTCAACCATAAAAAAGCATGAAACATTTGCAACAACATGGATGGACGAGAGAATATCAGTAAGCGAAGTAAGTCAGATAAAGACAAATTATATGATATCACTTGTATATAGAATCCAAAGAATAACACAAATGAATTTATATACCAAACAGAAACAGACTCACAAACATAGAAAACAAACTTACAGTTACCAAGTGGAAAAGGAAGTGAGAGGGAGGTGTAAATTAGGGGTACATAATTAACAAACTACTATACATAAAACAGACAAGCAACAAGGATTTACTGTATAGCACAGGGAATTATATTCACAAAATTGTTTATTAACTGTACTTCAATTAAAAAAAAAAACCACAACGAGATATCACCTCACATCTGTTAGAATGGCTATTATCAAAAAGGTAAGAAATAACAGGGTTGGCAAGGAAGTGGAGAAACGGAACCCCTCATACACTGTGTAAACAGATGCCGTCACTATGGAGAAACAGTCCCCTCCAAATTCAGACTAGAACTATCACATGATCTATTGATATCTATCCCACTTGTGTATTTATGCAAAGAATACAAAAATACTAATTCAAAAAGATATATGCACCTCTATGTTCATCACAGCTTTATTTAGAACAGCCAAGATACGGAAATAACCTAAGTGTCTATCGATGAATGAATGGAAAAAGATATGCTACACACACAGACATACATACACACTAAATACAGCTCCACTGTAAAAAAAGAGTAGTGATTACCATAAACGGTACCACTCAGCCATAAAACAGAGTAGTCATTACCGGAGGGGAAGGAGTCGGATGGGGGGGTGGGGGTAAAACAGATAAAGAGGATCACCTGTATGGTGAGAGATAAGAACTACATTTTTTGTGGTGAGCATGCTACAGTGTAAGGAGAAGAAAAAATATACACATGAAACTTATGTTATAAACCAAAGCTACCTCAATAAAAATTAAATTAAAAAAAAAGAGAAAGTAATTCCTTTACTAGTTCTCAAAGTACAGTCCACTCCAGCAGTGTCAACACCTGATACTTGGAAACTTCTTAAAATGCAAATTCTCAGGCTCTACCGCTGACTCTCCTGAATCAGAAACTCTAGGGCAGGGGCCAGCAATCTGTCCTTTATAAAGCTCTCCAGCTAATTTGATGTACACTAAGGTTTTTGAACCTTAATATTCTAAGGCTTATAATATGCACTCTTCACTTATTACACTCTAATAATAATTAATAGTACATCCCCTCACAACAAATTTAAGAAACCTGAAACACAACAGTTACATTTTATGCATGTATTTACCATTTCTGGAGTTCTTACTCTACAGTCAAGGCTCCATTTGGTATCATTTCCCCTCAACCTGAAATTTTCATTTGACCTAACATCTAGTGTTCTTTTCCCATGAGAAGTCAGCAGCTATTTGTATCACTGTTCCTCATATATATTGTTTTCCTAAGACCGCTTTCAAGATTTGCTCTAATTGTGGGGTTTTGTATACACATGGGTTGTATGACTTGGGGTTTAGAGTACTAAGGTATGGTATGTGGTGTGTGTGTGTCACTCAGGTGTGCCCGACTCTGTGATCCCATGAAGAGAAGAGCCTGATGGGCTACAGTATCTTTTCAGGCAAAAATACTGGATCGGGTTGCCATTCCCTTTTCCAGGCGATCTTCCCTGGAAGACCTCTTGCATCTCCTGCATTGGCAGGTGGATTCTTTACCACTGAGTAACCCAGAAAGCCCAGAGTATTAAAGACCCGTACTTTTTTTTTTTTTTTAATTAAATTTGAGTAAAGTGGCCAAAATGGTGGAGTAGAAAGATCTTGAGCTCACCTCTTCCCAGTGGCACAACAAAATTATAACTATTACAGAGCAAGCATTGATGAGAAAGACCAAAAGGCAAGCAAAGAAGATCTTCTACAACTAAAGACATAAAGGAACCATAACCAGACAAGAAGGAGGGACAGGGATGCAGGACAGTCAAGAACTATACCTCCATAAGGGTGACCCTCAAAGGGGAGGATAATCACTACTGTAGAAGTTCTTCCCAAGGAGCAAGGGGTCTGAACTCCACAAACTTCCAGTTGTGGCTCTCCAAACTGGAAGTCCTGCACTGGGAAAACAAACCCCATAACGTTTGCCCTTGAAAGTCAGCAGAGCGTACATTTAGGAGAGCCAGAGTGCTGTGGGAAATAAACTCCATTCTTAAAGGGTGCACACAAAACCTCATACGTTCTAGGATGCAGTACAAGAGCAGTAATTCAAAAGGAGCCTTGAGACCCACCTGCTGATCTCGGAGAGCCTCCCTGCGATGCAGGAGCCAAGTGGAGCTCATCCAAGGGAAAAAGACACTTGTGGCAGGCATTTCTGGAAGCTTGTTTAACCATGACACTGGTGCTGGCAAGCGCCATTTTTTAATCCTCACTCTAAGGTAGTAGGCTCAGGCCCGGCCCCGCCCCCCAGCCTGTCGGGGCCAGTGCTGGGACACCTCAGGCCAAGCAGCTATCTGGGCGGGAACACAGCCCCGCCCACCAGCTGGCCAGCAGGGAGTCCCTGAGCCCACAGCCGCTTCAGGACCTGGCCTTATCCACCAGGGGGCCCAGGACTGACCGCTGACACCAACGCACCCTTAGGGCCCTGTAGCCAGGGACTTTGGGACTGGTTTCGCCCACCAGTGAGCTGGCACTAGCCCCAGGACTGAGCCTCACCCACCCGTAGGTGGGCACCAGCTCCAGTGTCCCAGTCCTGCAGATGGAGGATCCAGGATCCGGCTCCACCTACCAAGGGATGGGCACCAGCTAGGGGATCTGATACCGTCTCATCTTCCACTGGGTGGACGCCAGCCCCAGGACCACCACAGCCCTAGGGCCTGCTATTTCAGGATGCAGCCCACACACCAGCAGGCTGGCACCAGCCCTAAGACCCACTGAGTCCTGGTGCTGGCCACCAGCAGGCTACTACCAGCTCTGGGACACCTCTGGCCCCTCAGCCAGCTGCGCATGGTGGAAACGCCCCCGTCCCCCAGTGGTGGGACACTAGGCCAGGGAATATCAGGGGCTCTGGCCTGCCAACAGCAGGCTGATAGCTGCTACTAGATGCTCTGGATCCCTCAACCAGTAGCCCCAAGATCCAGATCCCTTGACACAAACTTTGGGATATCCTAGACCTCACCCCCACCCCCAGGCAGCCATGCCAGGAACTGGCCCACCCACCAGCACTAGATCTGGGACCCCAGATCTAGATCTGCAACCACCCACCCCAAAACCAGTGAGCCAGCATCAGTCCCAGGACTCCCCACCCCTTTCCACAACCAGCCACCTGATGACCTGGCCCACAGACAGAAGCCTTCCACAAGGCAGAGCCTAGCAACCAACCAGAAGGAGGGTCAGCCCTACCTACCGGACTGCCCATAAATAGTCCACCACAACAGAAGGATCCAGGCAGCCCACATAGGGGGCACCCCTAGAGAATATAGCTCTGGTGACCAGAGGGAAGTGAGCTGCTGGGAAGCACAGGAGTTCTCTTACAAAAGGCCACTTCTCTGAGGTCAGGAAATGTTGTGGATGTACGTTAAACCTTTATGACCTATACTTGACTTGTGTGTTTGTCTGTGCGTGTGTACATGTGTGTACATGTGCATGCGTTCAGTTGTGTCCAACTCTTTGAGACCCCATGGACTGTGGCCCACCAGGCTTCTCTGTCCATGGAATTTTCCAGGCAAGAATACTAGAGTAGGTTACCATTTCCTCCTCCAGGGGATCGTCCTGACCCAGGGATCAAATCTCAAAGACCCACATCTCTTGTGTCTCCTGCACTGGCACGCGGATTCTTTACCAGCTGTGCCACCTGGGAATCTATAGTACTGTATGCCAATTATATCTCAATAAAACTGGAAGAAAAAAAATCAAATCTTTTGTCTTTTTACATGCCACTGTGCCTCTCTTTAAGAACACTAATTATATGTTTATTTGCTTAATATTGTCCCACAGGTCTCTGAGGCTCTATGAATGTTTTTTCCACTTTTTTCCTCCATGTTTTCACAATGGATCATTTATACTGATTTATTCTGAAGTTCACCGACTCTTACTTTTTGTTGTTTTCAATATTTAGAAATTTTCTTTTCAGATGCTATACTTTTAATTTTCTATTTGTTTTATATAAGTAATTTCCATTTTTCTACTGTGATATCCCCATTAATTGTGACCATATTTACATTTAAGTTCTTGAACATGTTTTATAACATATATTTTGAAACTAATTCCAATATCTGAGTCACCTAGCATCTAATTCTGTTGATTGCTTTTGGTCTTAACTATAGAACCTGTTTTCTGTTTCTTCATAGGTTTAGTAATTTTTTATCATATGCTGACACCTTCCCTAGACCAAATAGAAACTTTCAAAAGCTCTAGTAGTTGATTCCTACAAACTTCTTTCATATCTTGATACATCTAGTCCCCCTATTCTGCACTGTATAAAAGTACCTACTTATTGATCCTCTGTAAAATTTTCAGTTCTTATCAAATAATACCACTAGTCCTTAAAATTCTGGAGCAATTAACTTTTAAGGATTTCCTAATTGGGTCTATGAGTCACTCTATTCACATCAGCATTTCTCTGATTAGTCTACATTGTAGACTTTGTATGTGTACTTATTTATATGGGGTTTTTAGAACACATTTTTTCAGAAAAGCTATCTCTTCTTTACTCTATCTCCATCCTCACTCCCAGACTAATTTTATTAAGGGAGAGATCATTTTCTGTACATGGTGGGTTATGACTAAATGCATTCTTCTCTTTTCCAATTGCATTTCATATGCATGATATAGCTTTTTCCCTGTTGTCTACTTTTCCTCTTCACTACCCATTTTTACAATATAATGAAAAAATGTACCACTTTTATAACCAGGAAAAAATGATATAAATATATAATTCAAGGCTCCCTTTCCTCCAGAAAATACTCTGATTAATCCAATGATTTTTTTCAAACTTTAACTCTATCTACTCACTGAACACCTTGCTATTGCTTGTATTGCATAGATTGTAATTTTAGATTACCAAATTATTAAGGATTAACCTAAACTTGAGATTTTAGTGGCACTTTCCCTCAATGTTGTAACTGAAGTGACCATATAGAATCACTACCTACAAATTGACAGAATTTACATCTTTACAAAATTTTGAGCAAACTAAATTATTCAGTAGGTAGGTAGTTTAGTCATTTAATCATTAGAAATGGAGTATTTATAAACCCAAAGATCACAAGAACAATGGTGTTTGTGAACTAACCAGGTAAGACTGGTCAGAAAAGAAAATCAATATAATACAGAA
Source organism: Redunca redunca (assembly GCA_006410935.1). NCBI lineage: Eukaryota > Metazoa > Chordata > Mammalia > Artiodactyla > Bovidae > Redunca > Redunca redunca. The sequence goes on along the minus strand of SJYQ01008866.1, from coordinate 320,145 downwards.
GCAAAAACAAAACAAAATTTTAAAAAGTTAAACATTATACTTAATTTTAAATTTCATATTTGTGCCAGTTTACGTTGTGGAAGACACTGCTTTGAAGATGTACACTTTTAACCAACTACTTTAAAAAACAGATTTCACAGATGAAGAACAGTAACCTCTATGGAATACTGCTACAGAAATATAGTTTAAACTTTCTAAATGTAAAGGCCATTTGTCTAATAAAGGTTATCTTGGTGAAAAACCACAAGTCAAAATAGTAATAAACTTATCTTTACCTACCAGTAACTTTGGTTCCAATAACCAGGGGCAAAGGAATCTCGTCTGGGAGATCTTTGAATTGTGAAACATCTGCAACTTTCCTTTGTTGTAAGAGCCTTATTTTCTGCCGTTTCTGTTTTAATGCTGATCTCTCTTCCTCAAAAAATGCAGAAGAACATCTAGAATAAATTATAAAAATCATATAAAGTGATAACTGTCCTATATAAAAACTTCAAGTCATACCATCCATATCACTAATCCCTTTATATCTTTCATTTAGTACTGTATTTAAAAATGGGTTCTTAAAAATAATAATTTTCTTTTCAAAGTAAATTACCTTTATGTGGTTTTAAAAACAGGATCTTGCAAGATTGAAAGATACATAAGCAAGTCTAGATTGCTTCTTCCTACAAAGCAGGAGAATCTACTGTTCACCATCCTTTGACAAAACTGCATCTGGATCCCAGGTCCTCTCTTAAGAACAAAGTTCAATTTCAATATTCTATTCAAAAGAACATGATATTTTCCTTGTGACCAAGTGAGCCTATCAATGCAGGAATTAAAGATGAGACCTGCCGCCGTGTAAACTTTTAATCATATTTTCTGTCTTTAAGTATGAATACTGAATGTACTCTTATTCGTAGGGCCCATCTTATCTCTATTTTCAAATTCTAGGATGAACCAAAGGTATTTAAACATAGCTTTCATGCCATAAAATATATATCCATAAAACTATCACTACAGTCAAGATAATGAACATATGAAGATATCAATCAGCCTGGACGGGAGAGGAACTGGGGGGAGAATGGATACATGTATATGCATGGCTGGGTCCCCTCGCTGTTCACCTGAAACTATCACAACATTGTTAGTTGGTTATATCCTAAGACAAAATTAAAAGTTGAAAAAAAAAAAAGAAAAGAAGAATGAGCTCTAAAACCATGAAAAGACATGGAGGAGCCTGAAATGCATCCTACCAAGTAAACAAAGCCAATCTGAAAAGGCTATACTTTGTGTGATCCCAATATATGACATTCCGGAAAATGCAAGGCTATGAAGACAATGAAAAGATCCATGGTTACCAGCAGTTGGTGACCTGGTAGAACTTGGAGGATTTTTAAGGCAGTGAAAATACTCTGTAAAATACTGATATTATAACGGTGGCTATGTTACCATTTGTCAAAACCCATAGAATGCAAACCACCAAGAGTGAACTCTAATGTAAACTGTGGACTTTGGATGATTATCATGTGTTGACGCACGTTCATCAACTGTCACAAATGGACCGCTGATAAAGGATACTAACAATGAGGGAGGCCACCTATGTGGGGGGAGGGGCAGTAAATGGAAAATCTCTGTACCTTCCTCTCAATTTTGTTGCAAATCTAAAACTGCTCTTAAAAAGTCTTATAAAAAAAATAAAGGGACAGGAACTGCCAAACAGTTTTTTCAAAGTGGTTATACCATTTTATATTCCCATCAGCAGTGTATAAGAGTTCAAGTTTTGACACAGATTCACCAACACTTGGCATGCTTAGTGGTGTAAATTTTTAAACACTGGTTTTAATTTGCATTTTCCTAACGATTAATTATTTTTAATATCCTCTTATTGGTTTATATGATATCTCTACATCACTAATGAATTATCTATTTAAAATTTTTTTTTACCAATTTGTTAAATGGGATGTTTGATTCTTTTTATTTTTGGTTTGCACCACGCGGCATACAGAATTTAAGTTCCCCAACCAGGGACCAAACGTGTGCCCTCTGCAGTGAAAAATGTGGATCCCTAACAAGCAGACCACCAGGGAACTCCCCTGTCTGAGCTTTATTACTGAATTTTCAGAATTCTTCATACCTTCTGGATATAATACATACTTTTGGTAATCGAATTTTATTTAAATAGCATTTCTGCATAATCAATACATTCATAGGCTTCTAATTTAAAAGCTTCAAAAGGCATTGAAAACTTTAGGGCTTGCCTTCTGGTCAAGTGGTTAAGTATCTGCTTTGTAATACAGGGGACACTAGTTTGACCCTGGTCCAGGAAGATACCACATGCCACAGAGAAACCAGGCCCATGCACTGCAACTACTGAGCCCACACTCTAGAGCCCGCACCCTCAGCAAGAGAAGCCACTGCAACTGAGAAGCCCGTAAACTGCAAGGAAGAACAGCCCTCGCTCACGGCAACTAGAGAAAGCCCGTGTAGCAATGAAGACCCAGCACAGCCAAAAATAACTAATTAAATGAGATTAAAAAAAGAAAACTCTAATATTTTTGTCCATCAGTTTTCTATCCTGTCTTCCAGATGATGACAATAAATTCTGTACATGCCCTTTAATGATATTATACTTTAGAAATATACATGCAAGAAATACTTATGTTCCCTTCCTATTTTTCTCAAATAGCTACAATATGCTCTGTTGTGTATTCCGCTTTCTTAAAGTATCTTAGTAGTACATAAGAAACTTTCTCTGATTTTAAATTAAATGATTTCAGTTTTCTCCTATATTGAGGTATCCTACTTTAATTAACCATTCCTCTATTTATGGACACTGAGGTTTTAAAAAGTCTTTTGCTTCTACAAATAGCACTGTACATGTCATTTCATCCATGTATAAGTACTCATAGAAGTACTAGGTCAAAGAGTATGGTAATTTGTAAATTTGCAGATATTACCAAACTGCCCTCCACAGAGGTTACATAAATTTACTCTCTCACCACCAACAGTGGCTTTTTCACCACGCCATTGCCAACCCAATATATTCAAACTTTAGGAACTCTGTTATTCTGATAGCTAAAAAACAGGATCTTGGCATACTTTGATTTTGTATTTCTCATTATAGGTAAGATTGAACTCTTTCATCTGTTTAGAAGAGCCACTTCTTTCTCCTTTGTTAGGTATTGTTTGTATAAACAGACATTTTTATTACAGGTTATTTGATATTTTTTACTGATTCGTAAAGATTGAGGGTGGGAGAAGGGAACGACAGAGGATAAGATGGTTGGATGGCATCACCAACTCAATGGACATGAATTTGAGTAAACTCCGGGAGTTGGTGATGGACAGGGAGACCTGGCGTGCCGCAGTCCATGGGGTTGCAAAGAGTTAGACACAACTGAGCAACTGAACTGAACTGATTCATAGTTCTTTACATATTTAGAAATTGGTCTTCTGTGGTAAGAATTATAAATATTTCTGTCATTGTCTTTTGACTTTATGGGGTGTTTTGGGGGTGAGCAATGCAGAATTTTTTTTTTTTTTTTTTTACAAAATCAAATTTATCAATCTTTTCTTTTATAATTCCTAGCTCTGAGGACTATTAAAAAGATCTTCCCCAATTTAAGATTAAGCAAAACTCCCCTACAGGTTCCTCTAGTAGTTTTACTGTTTCATTTAAAAAATCTGAATCTTTTATCCTTTTAAATCTTTCCTGGTGTAAGGTCTGAGGTATGAAATCAACTTGTGTTTTCTTAGATTGCTTCAGAGTGGTCTCAATATCCACTGAGTAAATAATTTAACCTCCTTCTCCCCTGGATGCCTGAGATGCAATCAGTGTTATTATGTATTAAAATTCTGTGGACATCTTTGATTCAATAAAGATATTTTAACTTTACTGGAGTATAGCTGATTTACAGTGTTATGTTAATTTCATGGAATTTCTCTCCTTTTCAATTCATCTTTTTATTCAAGTACCACTATGACATCATTTTGATTATGATCATGTTATATCAACATTAATATGAGATAATACATACTATAAACATATGTATGATACTACATAATCTCCCCTCATTACTTTGTTTCTTCAGAATTTTCCTAGCTCTTCCTGCTTGATTTCCTCTCTTTATGTGAAATTTAGAATGAGTTGGTCTAGTTGTTTTTTTTTTTAAAACGGCTACTGATATTTCACTGGGACTGATTTTAGAATGCTGAGTATTCTGCACATTTCCTGCTAAGCTCTTTCTTGGCTTCTTTTTTTTAGGATATTTCCAAAAAGTATATCATATCAATAATTTGTAGCGTACATCAGCTTCCTCAAAAAAAAGAAAAACTACAAAGTTTTGCTGATAATAAAGACTTGATTTAAACTGCTAATTTAACTTGATGAAGTAAAGAACTCTAAGATTCAACAATGTTATGGTAACCCTATTAAAAGAAGATAAATTAACAAGAGAAATGATGACAATCAAACTGCAGAATTATAACTAAACAATAAAATAGTGACTAATACCTCATTCTGACAATAATCAGAAACAGTGTGGCTCAATTTACTCAAACATGTAAAGTTACAGCAAAAAGCCCCCAAGTGGCCTAAAGTAATTACCAAAGACCATAAATTACCTGTGTGAAACACAATACACATCACTTTTTAATTTGTTCTTATAAATGAGGGAAATACTTAAAACAACAGCAGCAGTGACACTTTTTAATACAATAGATAAAATAAATGTAAACCAGTTCAATGAAAAGTTCTCCTTGAATTTCATTATTATCTACAGAAACATAAACTAAATTCCAGGACATTTGTTCAAGTCACTTTATATTTCAAGTCTCCCCTAAATTTTCCTACCATTTAACATGAAAAACTCTTAAACATGCTTTTACTAGG
>SJYQ01008866.1:206550-315219 GCA_006410935.1 Redunca redunca | reverse complement strand
TCAACAGTAATATAAGATTTTCTGATATATTAAAAATGGAAGATAACACTAGAAAAGGAAAGGCAGTTTCACATAAAAGTTAATTTGGAAAGTAATTCTCAGGATGTAACATATTGGATATATTTACTTGATTCATTTTTATATAAAGTAAAACATGCATTTGTGGAAAGGATAATAAGTGGATCACTGAAGTGATAATAAGAGTTTTAAAAAAGGTAATAATAATGTATGTATAATCTCACAGCTTCATTAAATGCTTGTGAGGGCATCCTTAAATATTTTCTGGGACATAGTAGGGCGTCAGTTTCAGTTCAGTCTGACTCCTTGCAACCCCATGAACCACAGCACTCCAGGCCTCCCTGTTCCTCACCAACTCCCAGAGTTTACCCAAACCCATGTCCATTGAGTTGGTGATGCCATCCAACCATCTCATCCTCTGTCATCCCCTTCTCCTCCTGCCTTCAATCTTTCCCAGCATCAGGGTATTTTCAAATGAGTCAGCCCTTTGCATCAGGTAGCCAAAGTATTAGAGTTTCAGCTTCAATATCAGTCCTTCCAATGAACACCCAGGACTGATCTCCTTTAGGATGGACTGGTTGGATCTCCTTGCAGTCCAAGGGACTCTCAAGAGTCTTCTCCAAAACCACAGTTCAAAAGCATCAATTCTTTGGCGCTCAGCTTTCTTTATAGTTTAACTCTCACATCAATACATGACTACTGGAAAAACCATAGGTTTGACTAGATGGACCTTTGTTGGCAAAGTAATGACTCTGCTTTTTAATATGCTCTCTAGGTTGGCCATAACTTTCCTTCCAAGAAGTAAGCACCTTATAATTTCACGACTGCAATTACCATCTGCAGTGATTTTGGAGCCCAGAAAAATAAAGTCAGCCACTGTTTCCACTGTTTCCCCATCTATTTGCCATAAAGTGATGGGACCAGATGCCATCATCTTAGTTTTCTGAATGTTGAGCTTTAAGACAACTTTTTCACTCTCCTCTTTCACTTTCACCAAGAGGCTCTTTAGTTCTTCACTTTCTGCCATAAGGGTGGTGTCATCTGCGTTTCTGAGGTTACTGATACTTCTCCCTACAATCTTGATTCCAGCTTGTGCTTCTTCCAGCCCAACATTTCTCATGATGTACTCTGCATATAAGTTAAATAAGCAGGGTGACAATATACAGCCTTGACATACTCCTTTTCCTATTTGGAACTAGTCTGTTGTTCCATGTCTAGTTCTAACTGTTGCTTCTTGACCTGCATACAGGTTTCAGGTGGTCTGGTATTCCCATCTCTTTCAGAATTTTCCACAGTTTATTGTGGTCCACACAGTCAAAGGCTTTGGCATAGTCAATAAAGCAGAAATGTTTTTCTGGAACTTTCTTGCCTTTTTGATTATCCAGCGGATGTTGGCAATTTGATCTCTGGTTCCTCTGCCTTTTCTAAATCCAGCTTGAACATCTGGAAGTTCACGGTTCACATATTGCTGAAGCCTGGCTTGGAGAATTTTTAGCATTACTTTCCTAGCGTGTGAGATGAGTGCAATTGTGCGGTAGTTTGAGCATTCTTTGGCATTGCCTTTCTTTGGAAGTGGAATGAAAACTGACCTTTTCCAGTTCTGTGGCCACTGCTGAGTTTTCCAAATTTGCTGGCATACTGAGTGTAGCACTTTCACAGCATCATCTTTTAGGATTTGAAATAGCTCAACTGGAATTCCATCACCTCCACTAGCTTTGTTCGTAGTGATGCTTTCTAAGGCCCACATGACTTCACATTCCAGGATGTCTGGCTCTAGATGAGTGATCATGCCATTGTGATTATCTGGGTCATGAAGATATTTTTTGTACATTTCTTTCTATGTATTCTTGCCATCTCTTACTATCTTCTGCTTCTGTTACATCCATACCATTTCTGTCCTTTATCGAGCCCATCTTTGCATGAAATGCTCCCTTGGTATCTCTAATTTTCTTGACGAGATCTCTAGTCTTTCCCATTCTACTGTTTTCCTCTATTTCTTTGCACTGATCACTGAAGAAGATTTTCTTATATCTCCTTGCTATTATTTGGAACTCTGCATTCAAATGGGTATATCTTTCCTTTTCTCCTTTGCTTTTTGCTTCTCTTCTTTTCACAGCTATTTGTAAGGCCTCCCCAGACAGCCATTTTGCTTTTTTGCATTTTTCTTGGGGATGGTTTTGATCTCTGTCTCCTGTACAATGTCACGAACCTCCATCCATAGTTCATCAGGCACTCTATCAGATCTAGTCCCTTAAATCTATTTCTCACTTCCACTGTATAATCATAAGGGATTTGATTTAGGTCATACCTGAATGGTGTACTGGTTTTCCCCACTTTCTTTAAGTCTGAATTTTGCAATAAGGAGTTCATGATATGAGGCACAGTCAGCTCCTGGTCTTGTTTTTGCTGACTGTATATATAGAGCTTCTCCATCTTTGGCTGCAAAGAATATAATCAATCTGATTTCGGTGTTGGCCTTCTGGTGATGTCCATGTGTAGTCTTCTCTTGTGTTGTTGGAAGAGGGTGTTTGCTATGACCACTGTGTTCTCTTGGCAAAACTCTATTAGCCTTTGCTTTGCTTCATTCCGTACTCCAAGGCCAAATTTTCCTGTTATTCCAGGTGTTTCTTGACTTCCTACTTTTGCATTCCAGTCCCCTATAATGAAAAGGACATCTTTTGGGGTATTAGTTCTAAAAGGTCTTGTAGGTCTTCACAGAACCGTTCAACTTCAGCTTCTTTAGTGTTACTGGTCAGGACATAGATTTGGATTACCATGATATTGAATGGTTTGCCTTGGAAACGAACAGAGATCATTCTGTCGTTTTTGAGATTGCATCCAAGTACTGCATTTTGGACTCTTTCGTTGACTATGATGGCTACTCCATTTCTTCTAAGGGATTCCTGCCCACAGGAGTAGATATAATGGTCATCTGAGTCAAATTCACCCATTCCAGTCCATTTTAGTTCACTGATTCCTAGAATGTCAACGTTCACTCTTGCCATCTCCTGTTTGACCACTTCCAATTTGCCTTGATTCATGGACCTAACATTCCAGGTTCCTATGCAATTTTGCTCTTTACAGCATCGGACCTTGCTTCTATCACCAGTCACATCCACAACTGGGTGTTGTTTTTGCTTTGGCTCCATCCCTTCATTCAAAGAAGGAATGGCAACCAATCCAGTACTCTTGTCTGGAAAATCCCATGGATGGAAGAGCCTGGTAGGCTGCAGTCCATGGGGTCCCAAAGAGTCAGACACGAATGAGCAACTTCACTTTCACTTTTCACTTTCATGTACTGGAGAAGGAAATGGCAACCCACTCCAGTGTTCTTGCCTGGAGAATCCCAAGGACAGGGGAGCCTGGTGGGCTGCCGTCTCTGGGGTTGCACAGAGTTGGACATGACTGAAGTGACTTAGCAGTAGCAGCATCCCTTCTTTCTTTCTGGAGTTATTTCCCCACTGATCTCCAGTAGCATATTGGGCACCTACCGACCTGGGGAGTTCATCTTTTAATGTCCTATCTTTTGCCTTTTCATACTATTCAGAACATGGGGTTCTCAAGGCAAGAGTACGGAAGTGGTTTGCCATTCCCTTCTCCAGTGGACCACATTCTGTCAGACCTCTCCCCCATGACTCGTCTGTCTTGGGTGGCCCCACACAGCATGGCTGAGTTTCATTGAGTTAGACAAAGCTGTGGTCCATGTGATCAGATTGGCTAGTTTTCTGTGATTGTGATTTTAGTTTATCTGTCCTCTGATGCCCTCTCTCAGCGCCTAGCATCTTACTTGGGTTTTTCTTAGTGGGGCACAGCTAATATAAAAAAATTATGTTCAAGGCTTGTGATCTGAAGAAAAATGGAATTGTGTATTTAATTACAAGTTGCCTAAGTATAAAAAGCATCTACATTAACACTGGTCAATAGAATATATTTAACATATAACTACGCGGGAAAGTTATGTTTTGGTACTAGTCTTTTAAACAAAAACATTATTTTTACCTCCGTGGTTTCCCCATAAGTCTCCTGATTTTTCCCCATTCCACTCTTGTTAATTTTCTCGTTTTCAAATTAGGAAAAGATTCCTTTAGACACACACAGAAGTCATTGTCACCTTCAAAAAGCGGTCTGTAAAAGAGAAATGGTATTTTAAGTTAATATGCAGCTTGAGACATAAAATTCGAAATATGCATTTCAATTTTGAGCATCAATCAATCCCAAGACACCAAACTTTCGCTTCTACCCAAAATATATACAAAATGGGCACAAATTCCAAGTGTTAAAATTAAATTAAATCATTTACATTTATAAAACAAATAATGTGTAAAAGTTACTCAAGAGGTACTGTCTGTGCTTGAGATTCCAGGAGACACTGATTTTCATTAAATCTCCTATCCTTTGGGAAGCTATTTTAGCACTATCACTGTATCTGGTGAGGATAAAGAATGTAAACTACAAAGTATCTTTGTCCCAAAGATAATAAATACCATCACCAAGGAGTTTGCTTTGATATTAAATTAGTTTTAGGAAACTAGGAGACTCTAAAGAGTTAGATTAGTTCTTAGGAAATGCAGAACACAGATTATACTGACACCCTGAGAGCTCTCTTAATTAAGACAATGAAAAAATTTGTGGACAAAAATAAGACAATTTTATTGATGAGTTTGAGAAACGAGGAACCAGTCTTAGTAATGACACATGAATGTCTTGGGCTTAAATATGAATGTTCATGAGATTAACAAGGTTCAGAGTAGGCAACTGGTAACAACAGAGAAAGGAAATAAAGATAAGTAGCCAGTAAAGCAAGTACCACCGACAAGCATGGGTTAGTTAAGAATAGACTGCAGTGGATGAGAAATCAGAATCTTTCCTCAATGAATTCTGTTGTTGAATAATTGCATTTCACCCGAATCTCTTACTATGTTCTACTTAAACACTTAACATATAACAAAAAAGTGCAGGAATATCATCCCCTAAATAGAAAGACTCTTAAAAATCTTCCTGAATCACTTTTACCATTCATAACTGTTTCTCTATTACCATACTAGCATTTAAAATCTTAAGATTTATAAAACAAGTCCCATTCACTGCAAATAATGGTGCTTTGTTTTCAGGGTATCTCCACTGTATACTCTTTGTAAATTATAATATAGAAATTATACTGTCATTTGATTTTTCACAAAAACTTATAACAACTTCTTCCCCAAAAGAGAGGAAGCAAGAAAAGCATGAAAAACAGAAAAAGATCAAATAAGAATGAGGAGTAGGAAAAGAAATTCAGGAAAAAACAGAATCAAAATAGACCTCTAGAAAAAGTTGAGGCTTTTAACATGTGAAAACCTTAAACTTCTGATTCAAATGATTTTCATGATATGAGCCGTGATACATACTTATCTATATTTGAGTAGAACCATTCATATATGCACCATTTATGTGCTTTGGGAAGCTTGAGTAAGTTACGTAATCGAAAACCAATCTTCTGTGAGGCCTTCTTATCTGGTGTTGACATTGTTGCTGTAAATTTCTATACAACAAAAAAAAAGAGAGATTAATTACAGTCCCATTAAGTAAAAGTGAACATCCATAATACTGACTGCTGCTGCTAAGTCACTTCAGTCGAGTCCGACTCTGTGTGACCCCAGAGACAGCAGCCCACCAGGCTCCCTGGTCCCTGGGATTCTCCAGGCAAGAACACTGGAGTTGGTTGTCATTTTCTTCTCCAATGCATGAAAGTGAAAAGTGAAAGGGAAGTCACTCAGTCGTGTCCAACTCTTCGCGACCCCATGGACCGCAGCCTAGCAGGCTCCTCTGTCCATGGGATTTTCCAGGCAAGAGTACTGGAGTGGGGTGCCATCACCTTCTCTGATAATACTAACTACATTTGTAAAAAGGTAAAGATTATGGTTAAGTACTCAAAAAGATTCAACAATATACAAAATAAATTTGTTATTATTTAACAAATACACATTCTGATTATTTCTTACAAAGTTAAAGCCTCCAGTTTCATAACAAATTTTGACAAGGAGGGTGAAATATTTGCCCCCACCATGTTTGCTCTACAGTACAATTTCAATTTAGGTATGTAGGAAGAAGATACTTAGGAAACTATTTCTTCAGTTCTTGGCCTAGAAAAGACCAGTAAGGACTCCGATACAATTGTGAGCGAGATTAAGAGAAACAACATGCAGAAAATATCACTAATTTATATGAATTTTTAAAATGCTGGCAAAGATGTTTTATATTCATGGATTGGAAGAATACTGTTAAAATGTCCATAATACCCAAAGCAATCTACAGATTCAATGCAATCTCTATTAAAATTTCAATGGCATTTTTCACAGAAATAGGAAAAGCAATCCAAAAACTGTTATGAAACCACAAAAGAACCCTGAATAGCTAAAGTAATCTTGAGAAAAAAGGACAAAGCCAGAGGCATCACACTCCCTAATCTAATAATATAGATTATAAACTATATTCAAAGCTATAGTAATCAAAATGTGATAGGACTAGCATAAAAACAGATAGGTTAGGCCAATGGAACAGAACTAAGCCCAGAAATAAATGCATGCAAATATGGTCAATAGATATTTGACAAGGTAACCAAGAATAATCAATTGGGGAAAAGATGGTCTCTTTGATAAATGGTGTTAGAAATGGTTTTCATAAGGAAAAGAATAAAACTGGCTACCTGTCTTACATCCAAAAAATAAACTCAAACAGATTAAAGCCTTAAATGTAAATATAAGACCTGAAACTATAAAATTCCTAGAAGAAAATATAGGGGAAAATCTTGACATTGGTCTTGGTGATAATTTTTTTTTGGAGATGACACCAAAATCAAAGACAACAGAAGCAACAATCAACAAGTGGGCCTACATCAAACTAAAAAGCTCCTGCACCACAAAAGAAACAATAAACAAAATGAAAAGGGAGGCTACAGAATGGGAGAAAATATTTCCAAATCATATATCTGACAAGAGGTTAATACCCAAAATATATAAGGAACTCATACAACTCCACAACAAAAAGACAATCTGATTTAACAATGGGCGGAGGAGTTGAATAGATATTTTTCCAAAGACGAAACACAAATGGCAAAAAGGTACATGAAAGGATGCCCAACATCACTATCAAGGAAATGCCACAGTAAGAATATTACCTCACATCTGTAAGAATGACTATTATCAAAAACGCAATAGCAAATGTTGGAGAGCATGTGAAGAAAGAGAACCCTCAGTAAACTGCTGGTGGAAATGTAAATTGGTGTGGCCAGAAGGCAAAACAGTATGGAGGTTGCTCAGAAAATTAAAAACAGATGTACCACATAATCCAGCAATTCTAATTCTGGGTATTTATCCAAAGGAAATGAACTTACTATTTCCAAAAGATACATGCACCCCCAAGTTCACTGGAGAATTATTTACAATAGCCAAGACATGGAAACAACTGCTGCACACACTGACAAATGAACAAATAAAGAAAATGTGGTACATATGCAGATGGAATATTATTCAGTCATTAAAAAGAAGGAAATTTTGCCATTTGTAACAATGTGGATAGGCCTTGAGGACATCATGCTAAGTGAAATAAGTCAGAGAAAGATAAACACCATATACTTTTACTTATATGTGTAACTTAAAAAAAAAAATCACTCCTCTCCCCTCAAAAAACCCAACTCAACAGAGAACAGACTAGTGGTTGCCAGAGACAGGGTAGGGGGACAGATGAAATGGATAAAAAATGGTCAAAGGATACAAACTTCCAGTTATAAAATAAGTAAGTTATGGGTATGGAATGTACAGCATGGTGACTATATCATACTATATATCTGAAAGTTGCTAAAAGAATAAATTTTTAAAGTTCTCATCACAAGAAAAAAAATTGTAACTATGGGGATGGATGTTAACTAGACTAGACTTACTATGATGATCATTTCACAATATACACAAACAGTGAAATTATCATATTGTATACCTAAAGGTAATATATCAATATTTCATTTTTAAAAAGCTTAAAAAACATCATCAGAACATCAAAAAAAATACGACACAACCAAGTGAAATTCATGTCAAGAATACAAGGGCCAGTATTAGAAAACTATTAGTGTAATATGCCATTATTAATAAATGAAATAATGAAAATCATATGATCACTTCCACTGATGCTAACACACTTGATAAAATCCAGTATCTACTAAAAAAAAACTCTTAATGGAATAAAAATAGACAAAATGACTGAAAAAAAAAACACAATATGCCAAAAGTTAAGCGATACAGCTAAAGCAGTACCTGAAAGAAAAATTTAATTCATTGGGTAAATGCTTGTTACTAGAATAAAAGAAAAATTTCAAATATGACTTATCCTTCCACCTTAAGAAATTAGAAAAAAAAAAGAACAAAGAAAACTCAAAGCAAGTAGAGGAAGAAAATAATAAATATCAGAGCAAAAATAATAGAAATAAAAAACAGAAAACCAATAGAAGAAAATTCAATCAAAAATTGTTTGAAGAAAAAGATCAACAAAATTAATAAGCCTTTAGTTATACTGACCAAGAAAATAAAAATAGATGAATACTTTCTTAACCTTCAAAACACATTTCTCGGGCTTCACTGGGGGCTTAATGGTAAAGAATCCACCTTCCAATTCAGGACACATGAGTTCGATCCCTGATCTGGGAAGATCCCACATGCCACAGAGCAAATAAACCCACGGGCCACAACTATTGAGCCTGTGCTCCAGAGCCCAAGAATTGCAACTACTGAGCTCACGTGCCACAATTACTGATGTTCATGCGCCCTAGAGCCCATGCTCCACAACAAAAGCTACCGCAATGAGAAGCTTGTGCCTGGCAACTAGAGAGTAGCCCCTGCTCTCCACAACTAAAGAAAAGCCCATGCATCAAGGAAGATCTAGCACAGGCAAAAATAAATAAATAACACATTTCTCCCCAAACCAATCCAAAAGTCAGGATCATATTCAACGTTAAAATTGTGAACATTTCTCATTAAAGTAAGGAATATGATAAAGATGTTGATTATACTATTTTTGACATTGATTTGATGGTGGAATTAGCCAATTGAAGAAAAGGAATAAAACTGTAAATTTGCAGGTGACATGACCTCCCNCCTCCCCAGAAAAGTCAAAAAATTCAACTATAAGAATTTAATAAGAATTTAATAAAGCAGGAGATAACAAAGCTGTTATCCAAAATTCTCTATTTTTAAAAGATATTATCTTCTCTCTATATAAATGAAAACAGATTAGACAATAAAACAAGAAATATATTGTTTATTACAGCAAAAATGGTGAGAACAAAGTATTAAACACCTAGGAATACACTTAAGAAATGTGCAAGATTGACATGGAAAAGAAATTTAAAGTCTGGAATCAAGATTGCCAGGAGAAATATCAACAACCTATTGGCAGATGACACCAACCTAATGGCAGAAGGCAAAGAGGAACCAAAGAGCCTCTTGATGATGATCAAAGAGGAGAGTGGAAAAAGTTGGTTTAAAAACCAAATATTCAAAAAACTAAGATCATGGCATCCAGTTCCATTATTTCATGGCAAACAGATAGGGGAAAAAATGGAAACAGTGGCAGATTTTATTTTCTAAAGCTCCAAAATCACTGTGGATGGTGACTGCAGCCATGAAGTTAAAAGATGCTTGCTCCTTGGAAGAAAAGCTATGACCAACCTAAACAGTGTATTAAAAAGCAGAGATGTTACTTTGCCAACAAAGGTCTGTCTAGGCAAAACTATAGTTTTTCCAGTAGTCATGTATGGATGTAAGAGTTGGACTATAAAGAGCTGAGCGCTGAAAAATTGATGCTTTTGAACTGTGATGTTGGAGAAGACTCTTGAGAATCCCTTGGACTGCAAGGAGACCAAACCAGTCAACCTGAAAGGAAATCAGTACTGAATATTCATTGGAAGGACTGATGCTAAAGCGGAAACTCCAATACTTTGGCCACCTGATGTGAAAAACTGACTCCTTGGAAAAGACCCTGATGCTGGGAAAGATTGAAGGCAGGAAGAGGTAAAAGGGGCGACAGAGGATGAGATGGTTGGATGGCATCACTGATTCAACGGACATGAGTCTGAGCAAACTCTGGGAGACAGTGAAGGACAGGGAAGCCATATGCTGCGGTACACGGAGTCGAACATGACCTAGCAACTAAAAGACAACAAAAAAGGGGCAAAAAAAGTTTGAATAAGTGGAACTACAACCAGTTCTTGGATGGGTAGTCCCAATGTTACATGTCATATTCCCCAAATTAATTTATAATATTACTGCAATATCAATGAAAATCCCAACAGACTCTTTTTCCTAGTCAAGTTGATTCTAAAGTTATAAGGAAAAATAAATGTGAAACAATACTCAGGAAAATCTTAAAAAAGAATAAGTAATGTTATACCAGAGGCTAAAACACAATATAAAGTCACATTAAAATAATTTGATACTAGCACATAGAGAAATATACTAGATATAAAGAGATAGGAAGTCTAGAAATAAACCCCAATATATACAGAATTTAGCCTGTCATGCAGTAGCATTATAACCAATGCAAAAAAGATGGATTATTCAGTAAATGTTACCAGGACAACTAAACAGCCTTCTGGAAAAAAAATCTGGTTGTAGTCTTACCTCATTCCTTACTCCAAAATAAATTTCAGACAGTTGAAGATTTAAACTTTTTTTTTTTATGAAATAAGAAATAGGGAATTCTAAAACTATAAATTTTAGACTAGGGAAGGTTTTTCTGATCACATAATCAAAAACTCATTAAAAGGAAACAGGTATATTTGACCTATAGGATCTTTTTCAGTCCTCTGGTGAAAAATACAGAAACAAAGCAAAAGACAAACTATTATACAAACTCTGAAAAAAATTATAATATAAATAGCCAAAGGACTAATATTCTTAATATATATGAAGTTCTTATAAATTAATCAGAAATGACCAACAATTTAATTTTTTAAAATGGGAGAAGGACTTCCCTGCTGTTACAGTGGATAAGAATCCACCTGCCAATCTAGGGGACACAGATTTGATCCCTGGTCCAGGAAGACTCCAAATGTTGTGGAGCAACTAAGCCCATGAACTACAGCTACTGAGTCCACACTCTAGAGCCTGTGTTCTGCAACAGCAGAATCCACTGCAATGAGAAGCCCGCACACTACAACAAAGAGTAGGCCTTGCTTGCTGCCACTAGAGAAAGCCAATGTGCAGCAACAAAGACCCAACACAGACAAAAATAAGTAAATAAATAAATAAAATTTAAAAATGAAAAAAAATAGGAGAAAGTTTAGAACATAGGAAAGAAAGTTTATAAATGTATATGAAAAGTATCTCACCATCACTCACAGATGACATACCAACTAAAACAAATGAGATGCTGTTAGGAGAATAGCAAAAATCTAGCTGTTTGGTTATATACTGGGTTGACAAGCATTAGATAAAATAGGTACTGTGATATATTATTGGCTGAAAGTATAAGCCAGTACAATTTCTTTGGAGAATAATCTGGCACTACTTTAAAAACTTTAAATGTGCATATCCTGTGATCCAGTAAATCCACATTTTAGGCATCTATCCTATAAAACACTTGCAAATTTATAAAAACATGCTTGGGATGTTCACCACAGCATTGTGTGTAATAGTGAAAATTCAGAAACCACTTGAATGCCCATAAATAGAGAATTTATAAATAAATTATGGTATAAGGTTGAATACTACAAAATAGCAAAAAGAAATGAAACACTGAAGCCTGTCTAAATCAGTCAGCATGGCCAGATCTCAAAAACAAACTTTTGATTCCACTGCAGGGGGCCTAGCTTCAATCCCTAGTCAGGGAACTAAGATCTCTACAAGCCACAAGACAAAAAAAAAAACCAAAAACAGACTTTTGAGTGAAAAGATAAATTACAGAATGATGACTGATACAATATCATGAGAATACTACTATAAATGTAATTTTTAAACTACATACACAAAACAATACTATATATTTTCTATGACTACATATAGAAAGGTTTAGAAGTATTAAAGAGGTCTAAAATCAGTTGGTTACCAATGGAAGAGGGAAGCAGATCTGAAGGGTAGATGAAGGTTAAAATTAACTTTTTATTTTTAAATATAAAACTTTATTTTGGAAAGACTGTAGAGTTATACAAAAGTTGCAAAGACAGTACAGAGTTCCCATACGCCCTTCATCCAGCTTTCCCTAGTGTTAACATCTTATACAACCATGGTTTGTTAAAACTAAGAAATCATCACTGGTATAATACTATTAAACCACAGACTTTATTTCAGTTTTTTCAGTTTTTCCATTAACGTCCTTTTTCTGGCCCAGAATCCAATTCAGGATACCACATGGTACTTAGAAAGTGGACGTTTAAATGTAAAAAAAAATTATATGTCATGAGTCATTTAGCATAAATAACCAAATTATTATAAAATATTACTATCAGAAAGCATGCTATTCTTATTTCTATTGAGTTATTGGTGGCTCACTGGACATAAAACTGAAGATCCCTCTGTTGAGTATGAAGAAATACAGTCAATTTGTTAGTGGAAATATAAGTTATAACAACTGTTATAAATAGATTGTTAGGTAGTATCTTCCAAAGTTTAAGTGTAAATACCCTTGCAGCAATTACACTTCTAAGAGTTTATTCAATAAATGGAAAATGGAGAGTGACTACTACTGCTTTTTCTTTTTCTGAGATGATGAAAATGTCTTAAAATTGGCTGTGGTAACTGCTGCACACGTCTATGCATATATTTAAAGCATACTGAATTGTCTGCTTTCTTAATTACATCTCAATAAAGATACAACAAAAAAAAGGAAAGGCTCTGAAGACAGGCTGTCTGCCATTCAGTATCAGCTTTCACTTCCCAGCTTTATGATCTTGAAAAAGATAACTTCTTTGTGTCTGCTTTCTCATCTGAAAAATGTGAAATAAGTAACCTACCTCATGGGGAATTTGAAGATTAAATCAAAGTGTTACATACGAAGTGCTTAGAACAGGATCTGGAACATACTAAGGACTCAGTAAATTTGGATTTTATTAATTTTTCAGCTCTGAGTGGTTCTCTTTAAGCAAAAAGAACACAACAGATTAGAGGCTGTGACTAGGAGGGTAAGAAAATAAGACATATCATATAAATGAAGACTGAATGAACTAGGCATGTAAGACTAGAAAACAGAAAACTCAGAGGATATAAAATTTTTTCACATATTTGAATAAGACTCATATCATATCTGTCCTATGTTATATTTGTTCTGTATTGCTCAGAAGTTGAAAGGTCTTTGTAAAATAGTCCCAGAAGGAATGAAATGTGTCTGGGGAGGAGGGCTTTGGATACACTTGGGGGAGGATCGTTTCACAAGTCACAAAGACCAGAGTTCTCTGTATGTTTGAAATTTTTCCTAACAAATAGCCGAAGAGAGATTAAAAAAATTTTTAACTCGATATGTTTAGAAATTTTTTAAAAATCTAAATAGAATTAAAGCATCCAAATTATCGTAATAATACAGCTCTTCCAAGGTCAACACAGGGAACTTCCCTGGCAGTCCAGTTGAGGCAGGAGGTAGATGAGGCTCCCGCCCAGGATAAAGAGATAGGAGATTCATTCCCTGTGGACTGAAATTCCAAGATAAGAACAGCAGAACAATTGAGAGGAGCCTGGACCCTGGACCCTGCCCAGACCACATATTTCTCATTCTTGAAGTCAGGAGATCCTCCTGACCACGTATGTGCAGAAAGGCTCCTTGGAGGTCAAAGCAGAGTGGTGCTAACTGATACTCTACCCATATGTCTCTTTGGTAGAATCCATCTTGGTTAAGAGATATGTGCGCACACTCGGGAGAATCCTGAAATATACCAAATATGGACTCTGAACCAGGAAGACAGGAAGAAAAGCTGATAAGTGATTCAAACTGCTGTGAGAGGATGACTCTCTGAGTCTAGCCATATGTCTATCCACTGTACTTTTTATCCTCCTAATAAATACTTGTTTCACTATTTTCCATCTTTGTTGGAATCCTTTTTCTGCGAAGCTGAATGGCCAGGGTCCTTGTCACTGACCACTGGTCTAGTGGTCAGTATTCAGTGCTCTCACCAGTGCTACCCAGACTCATCTCTGGCTGGGAAACCAAAGCCTCACTTCAAGATGCTGCAGGCTGAGGCCACCCAAGATCACAGTGGTTAAGACTCTGAACTTCCAATGCAGGGGCGTGGATTTAATCCCTGGTCGGAGAACTAAGATCCCACATGCCACATGGTGTGGCCAAAAAATTTTTTAATAAATAAAAAACAAAGTCAATACAAAAATAGTTGTTGGCTATTCTTTTTTGTTGTTGTTATAAGCCTTTTATTTCAAAACTATACATAGTGCATAGTTTTGATAAAAAATAAACTCTTCTTGCCTGGAGAATCCCAGGGACGGGGGAGCCTGGTGGGCTGCCGTCTATGTGGTCGCACAGAGTCGGACCCAGCTGAAGTGACTTAGCAGTAGCAGTAAACTCTTAACAAGGTAAAAAGCAGGAGGAATTCTGATGTATTACAAAGGTTAAAAACCACAGCAATGTCCATAATAACACTAATAAGAACTAGATGGTAGGGTGGAAAAGAAGTTAAACTACATTATTTTATTCTCAAGGCCACTGATTATTGCCCCTGCTGTTTATATGGAATTCTCTAGATCATAAGGAAACATTATCTTTTTTCCTCAAAATAATAGTTCCTGAAAAGTTGTTGACTATTCTTACATTCATTCAACCTGTACCAACATCTACTGAGCTGAGCTATGCATGTTGTGTATTAGTTTCAATTGGTTCCAATTTTTAAGTTAAAATTTAGATGCTTATGCACACTTGTCCTTGATGTTAAAAAAAATTCATAATTTTTGTTCATTTTATAGATAACAATATATTTTACTATCTGAAATGACCATAAAGGTATGTAAAAGCTCTTTGGATTTTTTTGGTAGGGCGTATTGCTGGTAATACTTCTAATTTATTTGATGCCAAATCTCTGGTTAAGAAAATTACCTCTACTATAATATATCCTACTAGAAAATCTTAAAATGCTTTTGAAAAAAAATGAAAGTAAGGAATAACTTTATCAAAAATTTTAAGTTTCATAGGAGAAAATTACTTTATTTTTAAAGTTAATATTTCCTTTTCTAATTTTCATTCATTCCTTTTATTCTTACATGTCTACTATCACTTTTTTTTAAAAAAAAGATGTCAAAAATGAAAAAGGAAATAAGATTTTTCACTATACATTTTCCTCTTCTGGATAAAGAGAGTTTTCAACATACTGCCCTTAGTGATAAAGTAAAACGATTTCTCCCCTCTGAACACCATGCAAAATGCCAAGCTGATCCCGATTTGCCAAACTCGTTTGTTTAACGTCCACCATCTCCATGCTTAAAAGGAGTGTACAGGAGGCTTCCCTGGTGGCCCAGTGGTTAGGATTCCGCACTTCCACTGCAGGAGGCACAGGTTAGAGCTTTGGTCTGGGAACTAAGATCCTGCCTGTTGGGGGGCAGAGCCCCCTTCCCCCCCAAAACAGAAGAGTGTGCATTTGTAAGACTGAGGATTGGCTTTCTACTCTGGTTTAAAGTTCATCAATAAAATAATGCCCCTTTTCAGGTAACTAAAACAGAGCTGAGGCGGAGTAATGATTTAAAGAAAAGAACTTGTCACTCAAAATGTGATAGAATGATAAATATAAACTTTATTATGCTGAGTGATTGCTCATTTCCTTTCAATGAAACAAAGTTTTAGTACACACATACCTGTGGAACCATTGCTACCCTCTGGTTTCTTTTAGGTGACCTTGTATTTATTTGTCTGTCATCTTCATCAGAAAAGAGCCGACTTCGTTTTGAGTTTCTGAAAGGCTATGATACAAATTTTTTATTTAATGAAAAGGCCAAACATATCTCATTTTTGTTCCAAAGCACAGTTCTACACTTGGAAAATACAGCTAACTGAATTATCATCAGTACTGAAGAAGGAAGAATGGAAAATACAAAGCATACAAATAATCTTAGATTTTATAAAGTAGAAATATACATATTTATGCAGTTTGTTTAAAAATGAAACACCCAGCTGATAATTAAAACTAGAACCCAAGCCTTCATGTAGTATGCTGGTAGTCATGAAAATTAAGTTCCAGAAATTCCAGTTCTCATTATATTGGTGCTTGGATTAATACCAACCAATTGGGTGTTTCACATGATGTGTCTCCTGTGTAGGACTGGGTTGGGACAAATTTACTAGACTTTGAGAGAACATTTACTCACTTTAGAGAGTAAATCTAAAGGTATATAATATTATACTAGATCTGCTATGAAAAATTGTTGACAAATTTCCATTTAATAAAAAGAAGAGATAATAACATATGCTTGATAAGTGCATATGAACTAAAAACTTCTAAGTATCCAAAATATGTTACAAACTTAAGGATCTGTAATATGAAAAAACTTACAGTCCATCCTAGGTTCAGAGCCTTTATTAATAGAGAAAAACACCAGAAATAATATCCCAATAACGCCCACACCCTTTTCAAACCCTTCTCTCATCATTTAAGACAGTTCCTTGCCTACTTTGAACTGAAGCAGGGGCAGTGGGATAGCAACATATGGGAAGCATCCAACTGAAATGACACTAGAGGTATGGACCCTTGAAATTAAACCCACTGAGAGCCTTAAGAAGGCAAAGCCCTAACAGGAAGTCCCCTCTACCCTGCTTCCCTCCCCTGACCGTGGGTAGAAAGGAAGAAGAAAATGATGACAACAGGACTGATAAGAGTATGGCCAACTGTCCAGGCTACTGAGACAGCTACTGTCTAACCCAGCTCTGTGTTTCATGACTGACCCCTAAAATTTCCTGGGGCTAGGGGAGGAAGAAAGGCCCCCAAAATTGTTAGCTATGCCAATTATGTGGTCATCTCTACTTCCCAACTTAAATGTATTTACCCTTGACCTCCACAAGATTTCAATATCTTACCACTTATCTAGAAATCTTTTTGTAGGGTCCGGAGTCACACACATTTTTTTATTTTAAAAAAATCTACTAAATCATTAAAAATCTATTAAAAGTAAGATTTGGAGTTGTTGAGAGGAGTTTTTTTGGTTTGCTTATTTAAAGCAAGAATTACTTACAAATACTTAATGATGAACAGATATCACAGATTATTTATCTAGATAGGACCAAATACTGTTCAATGACATTTAAAGAAACAAATGGTTGGAACTGGGGAAAAACCTTAGAAAAAGTTTTATAGTGCTATAAGAATGTGTACAGGACAATAATACAGACAATTTAGCTATCATATTCTAAAGAGTAAGAAAAACTAATTCCTTACCATTTCCACAGCAGAGCCCGTATTCCTGCCTTTCCAAACAGGTGTTTTTTGTAAAGAACTGTACTTTTCATTCCATGTGTTAGATAAGCTTCCCTCTGTAATAAATAATTATTATTTATGATATTTAACTTTAGCTCAAAGGACTTATACTATAACTATGGCCTTTTAATAACAGCAATATATCTGAAATATTTACCAATATGGAAAAAATAGACTGCCCATAATAATTTTAGTTTATTACAAATGAAAAAAATCTCTTCTGTATTTTCTCATCAAACTTTCTAAATAATTTGACAAGCCGATTCTACTTGAAACTATTACATTTTCATATTAAAACATGTGTGGGTTATTTCATTTTGGTTTTCAGTAATTCCTCTATTCTAATTTGCCAAGAACTGTCTCAGTACAGTCTGACTGAAAGCAGGCAAGGGAAAATGAGAAAAGTTTTAACTTTGAACTTAGAGCATATTTCTAAACGTTTCCTGCTTCAATGTGTAAAACCCTTGATATCCATAAATGACATATGTGGTATTTTTTTTCCTTAATTTTGTGAAACGTCTTCAGAGTTGTATTCAACCAGAAAAAAATTTGATCAACTGATTAAATATATTAAACATGAAAACTGAAATTAAAAAGGTAAGTTTAATTTTTATAAAAATATGTTTATTTAGAGAGAGACAGAGAAAACTGAGATGAGTATACACAGGTTAGTTGTTTCTATTTCCTTTTAATTACCTGATAGCATTTTCTAATTTTCCTATAAAAATTTTATGTTCCTTGTATATATTTAAAAAGAGACATGGCTTTAATATTTCAAGAAAAAAATAGTGNCCAACAAGGACTAGCGTAAAGCTGGAGGGATTCACTAACTAAAACAGTGTATAGCAGAATAACCCGGAAGCTCCTCCTGCACGTAGAAACTGAAGGATTAATAAAGGCCTTCAGGGGATTCTGTTGTAGGTAACTCTCAAGCCCATAATGAGAACACTGGACTAAAGGTTCTGGTGTAAATAAAAGATACAGGATATTTGGGTGAGGAGCTGTAGGAAAACTGATAGACAAAGAAGCTTTTATGAGAGAGGGAGAGCACTAAATTGAAAATCTCAGAGTTGGATATGTACACTGCAAAGAAGATCAAGTCATTTGAAAAATAATAAAGTATGATCTCTCTCACTTATATGGGACATCTAGAAAAAATAAAAAAGGGACTTCTCTGGCGGTCCAGTGGTTAGAACTCTGCACTTTGACTGCTAAGGGGCAGGGTTCAATCCCTGGTCAGGGAACTAAGATCCCACAATCCATCCTGCATGGCCAAAAAACAGTACTAAAAATTAAAAAAAAAAAACAAAAACCCTACCAAACTGACAGATACAGAGAACAAATTGGTGGTTGTCAGAGGCAGGGGTGGAGGATAGGCAAAATAGGTGAAGGGGGTCAAAAGGTACAAACTTCCAGTTATAAGATAAATAAGTCCTGGGGAATGTAATATATAGCATGGTAACTAAAGTTAACAATACTGTATTATATTTCTGAAAACTGCTAAAAGAGTAGATCTTAAAAGTCTTCATCACAAGAAAAAAATTGTATCTGTGTGGTGATGGGTGTTAACTAAACTTACTGTGGCAATTGTTTTGCAATATATACAAATATCAAATCATTATACTCATGCCTAAAACTAATACAATGTTATATGTTAATTATATCACAATAAAAGAAAGTAACAGGGAGGAAAAAAACCTTTCTGTGGTCCAAAATAGAAATTATTCATAGAATTATTAGTGAGCAAAATCACCCTTTTTAAATTTAAAAAAGTGTTTAGAACACCTTTTCTTTTACTATAATCATTCCTCATTTTAAAATTTATTTTATTTTAGAACCAGCTATTTTTCATCTGTTACTGTGACATCCATTTATGCTTAAAAAATATATAATGTAAGACCAGGCAGTAGTGATGTTATTTGAAAGGTTAGCCATTTACTTATATTGAGAAAAGGCAGGTTTCTAAGTGGTTTGTTATAAATGTCTGTTGGTGATTGCAGCCATGAAATTAAAAGACACTTACTCCTTGGAAGGAAAGTTATGACCAACCTAGAGAGCATATTCAAAAGCAGAGACATTACTTTGCCAACAAAGGTCTGTCTAGTCAAGGCTATGGTTTTTCAGTGGTCATGTATGGATGTGAGAGTTGGACTGTGAAGAAAGCTGAGTGCTGAAGAATTGATGCTTTTGAACTGCGGTGTTGGAGAAGACTCTTAAAAGTCCCTTGGACTGCAAGAAGATCCAACCAGTCCATTCTAAAGGAGATCAGTCCTTTGGGTGTTCATTGGAAGGACTGATGCTGAAGCTGCCAACTCCAATACTTTGGCCACCTCATACGAAGAGTTGACTCATTGGAAAGGACCCTGATGCTGGGAGGGATTGGGGGCAGGAAGAGAAGGGGACAACTGCGATGGCTGGATGGCATCACCGACTCGATGGACATGAGTTTGGGTAAGCTCCGGGAGTTGGTGATGGACAGGGAGACCTGGCGTGCTGTGATTCATGGGGTCGAAAAGAGTTGGACACAACTGAGAGACTGAACTGAACTGAACATCTAAAAAGAGCCAGTCCATTATGATATTACACAAAACACAAAAATAAATAAATAAATAAAGATCTCAGGGGGTAAAGTAGAAGATAGAAAAACATGAACTAAGTACAAAAATCAGACAGAAGCAGCAATGATTTATTTACAACTCATATAAATGGACAACAGACTTTAAATGCGAAGTAACAGATAAAGTATCATGGTTCTGCCTATGAAACATTTTTATGCATCTCAGGTCTCCAAACCTCAACTCACTTCTCTTTGAGGCAGTACTCGAGAGGCTTATAGAACAGACAACCCACCAATATCAAAGCCACTCTGCTCTCCACCTATTCTCCTGCCTAGATGTGGAGAATGGCTAACAGGGCACCTTAACAGCTTCTGCGTGGCAAACTGAAGTTTAACCACCAAAGGTAGTAAAGCTGTAAGGGGAAAGGTGGGGGAGAGAGGCCATAAGGTCTTGCTAAGAAGGATCAAACAATACAACACAACTGGGAAGCAACACGTATCCACGTAGCTACCAAGAAAAACAGGGTTCATCTGAGAAAAAGCAGTAACCATTCACTCATTCAGAGAGCATGACTGCATCCTGGCCCCTGCTGTAGGCACTGGGGACACGGACAGCATGCAAAACAGACAAAGTCCATGCTCCTGATGCTCCCCTGGGAATTTACATCCTACTGAGGGGAAATAAACACATACACACATATCAAGGGAAGATAAGCACTACTGGAAAAAAAAAAATAAAGCAAGACGGGTAGGAGCTGGTGGAGGGAAGACTGTTTCTATAAAAGGTGCTCATGATTAGCTTCTCTGAAAGGTAATATTTGAGCAGAGATCTAAAGGAAGAGATGTCAGCTGTAAGGATATCGTTTCTGCTCCATGAAGCCAGGGACTGCATCTTGCAGATTCTGACCTACTACCTTTAACCATCTTCCTTTCTCGAGAGATAGGATAGCACAGTGGTTAAGAACACAGATGAAGACTACCTGTGTTTGAATCTTGGCTCTGCCACTTTGTGGTATCTAAAGCAAGTTACTTAACCTCTCTGTGCTACTTACTCTTCTTTCATAAAATGGGAGATTAAATGAGTTGGTATATGTAAAACTGCTTAGAGAAAAATATACATAGCACAAGACTAATTTTCAGACCATGTTTATTGATAGTATTATTTTGATCAATCAAAAAAAAAAGAATTAGGTTAAGAATAATATTTTACAAGCAGGTGAATTCACTTAAGTTAGAATCCTGCTTTTCCTGGGTATGTTCATTCATTCAACATATATTCACTGAATACCTGCCCTAGGGACTAGGGTTAGCTGAAGGAAAAGACAGACAAAGCCTCTGTTCTCGGGAAGCTTACAGTGTAGCAGAAGGAGGCATACCTTAAACAAGAACATAAAATGACAATGGGGGTAGCTGCTGTAAAGGAAATAAGTAGGGGATCGCAGTGTGGAGAGTAACTAACTTTATATATGGTAGTTACGGAAGGCTTCTCTGAGAAGGTAACTCATGAAAAAGACTGGTCATGAGAGAACAGGAGGTCAAAGCAACAAGTCAGGGTGGCAGAAACAGCAAGTAAAAAAGCCCTGAGGTAGATCACTTAGAATACGAAGGAAGGGTAGGGGGCAATGTTATGCTTGGGGACTCACTGGCAGGAGAAGGGTGGTATGAAAAAAGAGCGGAGAAAGAAACCAGCTGTCAAGCATGAAACTGCAAGCATGAAGAAAAACAGAAATGGCACTTTCTCTGGTAGGGCTTCTAACCAAAGGTAGCAAATGTAAAGCTGCAATTGTGACAGCTGCCACTAAGAAATTACACAGTGGTATGAAAACATTTAACAAGAAGATGTATTATTTGTCAGGGAGGACAGAAGCCTAAAATGGGATCTAAAGGATAAAGTAGAAGTTAACTGGAAGTGAGGGGAAGGAAGAGCGTTCCATGTAGACAGAACAGCATGTGCAAAGGCCCTACAACAAAGAAAGCCAAGTGATTATATGGATTGAAAAAGGTCCAGTTTAGCTCAAAGGGACAGAATGAGAGGGAGAGTGGTACAAAATAGTGCTGGAGAGATGGGGAATGGCCAGACCACAAAGGGTCTTGTAGTCAGTAGAGTTTTCAGCAATAGGATGACACACATATATTTCGAAAGGATCTCTGGCTGTGTGTAGGCTGAGGGGGAGGGTTAGGGTGGTGGACTAATGGGAGGCTGAAGTGAATCATGCAGAAGAGATGGTGACAACTTGGATGAGGATGAAGGTAAGCAAGTAGGTAAAATTGAGAGATATTTAAAAGGTAAAAGTCACAAGATTTAGTAAAAGCTTAAATATGGGGAGTGAGCAAGGTAACTTCAGTCTAGGTTTTAGCTGATTGCAGTGGAGCCATTCATTCAACCAGAACCACTGAAAGTATCTCTGTACTGGGGTAGAATGATGAGCCAGATCTTGAACCCATAAAGCCGGAGGGGCCTCTAAGACAATGTGTGAAACGAGCAGGAGCTGTTTAGCACAGAGGCTCACTGGAAAGTTCTGGGCTGAAGACAGCCTCAACTACCTCATTAAGAGTACTTACCTGAACTGGAATGAGGATTAAATGAGCAAATGTATCCAATATGCTTTGCACAGCACCTGGTGCATAATTAGAACTAAATAAATAGTAGCTTTTTCATTGATAATGTTATATGGACTATTGGATAACTTATAACTAGCCCCCTTGACCAAATCTGGCAAAATGAAACATATTGCTACTTCTAGTATCAAACTGAAATCACTTCTGCTCCAGTCATTAACCATGCCCCTTACCCTACATTCAATTCCATTTAAACTAAGCATATATATATATATATATATATATATATACCTGACTTGTGGCACTGTGTGACAAACCAGGTAAATCAATCCCTGCTTTCAACAAGCTCTGGTCAAGCTAAACAAGACATATACTGGACAAGCTAAGGTGCACACCACACAGACACCCTAGTGTACCAGAGATGTTACAAAGTAATATAAATGACTACAGTATACAATGTAGCTGGAATTTGAACCCTAGTGTGTCATTCTAAATGAAAGTTATAAAGTGCCTGGGACTTCTAAGAGGTGATAAAAGATTATGACAAAGAGAGCAAAGATTTGAGTGATGATGAGTGCATTGTGTAGGCCCACCTTTATTTAGGAGCATCCTAAATCACAAAAATATGCTCCATACAAGAAATAATAATATTCATTGGTGGTCTATGGTTGTGCCTTGTCCAATACAGTGGTCAATGACCATATGTAATTATTCAGACTTAAATTAACAAAAATCAAATGAAATATAAAAGTCACTGTAGCCATTTCTGAAGAGTTCCAAGAGCCAATACGGCTAGTGGCTACCCTACTGGACGTTGCAAAACAGAACAATCTCCTTCACTGAGAAAGT
This sequence comes from Redunca redunca, assembly GCA_006410935.1. Taxonomy (NCBI): domain Eukaryota; kingdom Metazoa; phylum Chordata; class Mammalia; order Artiodactyla; family Bovidae; genus Redunca; species Redunca redunca. The sequence continues at coordinate 291,814 of SJYQ01008866.1, read as the reverse complement.
TCCATTGGAATTCAGCACTGGTCTAGAACAAATCTGAAACACAAACTCTCTTAATACAACTTTTTACCAGTTTGGCAACTTGAACTTTCAACTTTATAACACCTTAAGATTATATGACCACACAAGGAAAACAGAATTGGCTGTTTTCAGCCCTCATTTTAAGGGTCTTGCACAGACAGATTTAACAGTGACTGTTAAATCACTTTTCTTTATACTAAAACTCTCATAAATAACACGGATACATAAACTGGATAGTGAGTGTGAATCAGGTCTCTTCTGTGATTAACTAAAATATCTGCCTTTATCCTGTATACTTTATACAACATTGTAAACTACAAAATTAAGTTCTATTGTGCTTAAACTACGAATTAGTGCTTTTACTTACTAAACACAAGTGAATAGCAGATGAGTAAACACGGTTAAGGGAGGCAATGCACAGGGTGGGAGTCAGGGAAGAGTACTGTATGTGCCTGGTGTGATGGTCACATCCCTGCATAAAGGTACCCCCAGGATTCCTAAGACACACACGCACAGAAGAAAGTCAGTCGGATGGGGGCTCCCTGAACACTTGTGGACCCTGTCTGCATTACCTCTGGAAAGGTCCACAGCCACCTGTGGTCCCAGGGGAAGGGGCCAGCCCTTTGACACGGAAACGCTTCTAGGGGTGGACACACCGGAGGAAGATAGGAAGGGCAGTGATGATCAGAAGTGCCCGCAGCGGCAGAAACTGTGACAGGACAGGATCAGAGACCCGGGCAAGAAGAAGGGCTGTGATCACCCCCTCCCCAGCCCGAGACCTTCTCGGCCCCCGGACAACGAGTTACATAACCCCATCAGGCGTCTCTCCGCGCCAGGCGAACGGTGCAGGCGGCGAGGACAGCCCCCGCGGCCGGGGGCCGCTCTTCCCCCACCGCGGCCCGGGGCCCAAGCAGGGCCGGGGGAGCTGCCACAGCCTCCGCCTCGCACGGGCTGGACCCCTGGGCTTTCGGTTTCCGGCCCTGGCGCTCACACACCCCAGAAACCAACACACAGACACCATAACAAAGGCGGCGACGCGGCGGCAACACCGAGGTGGAGGGACTAGGGGACCGCGGCAGGGCTGGCAGTCAGCCCACTTGCTCGGCAGAGGGCACGGCCGCCCGTCCCGGCCAATGCANAGGTAGGTGGTAGAGATGAAGACAGCAGAACACAGGCCAGCCTGGGCTAAGGAGCTGAACTTGCTAAGAGCATGGGAGCAATGGATAGGTGGAGTTTTAAAGTGTAGGGCTGGCATGTTTCCATTTGTGTTGTAGAATAAAAATGTGGAAAACAGTGTGACAACTTCAAAGTTCTGGAAACCAGTCAGGAGGAAGCCTGCTGGGGCAGGCAGGCAAAGGAGAACAGATAATCAGTACCAACCACCCTAGAGCGTCAGACGGTGGACTCGGGAGCCCCAAGGCCTGGGATTCTGGCTGCTAGTTGTATAATCTCAGGCAAATTTGTTTCTTAATTCTCTGTGCCTCAGTTTCTCATAATAATAAGGTTGTTTTGAGGATGAATGACTTGATGAACCTAAAGACCTCATAATACTTCCTGGAACACGTTTTGGCTCAAATGTTAGCTATTGCCACCAGCACTTTAGAGAGTATCACTGGATGCCAACTTTGTGCCTTGGGTAACTGGGTGCTGCCACTTGCTGAGGTAGAAGGAGGTGAAGCAGGGTGTAAAAGGAAAAGGGGTGACTAAATTTTACAAGTAATCCTTCTTTCAACCCCTTCTGCGCCTTTTAATCACATTCTGATCTACCTTCTACAAAGGTGAAAAACAACTTATGGCAGGCAAACGAGGTTTTAAGACAGTTTTCACACATACACATATACACAACAGTTCAGTTCAGTTGCTCAGTCATGTCGGACTCTTTGCGACCCTGTGAACCGCAGCACACCAGGCCTCCCTGTCCATCACCAACTCCCAGAGTTTACCCCAACTCATGTCCATTGAGTCGGTGATGCCATGCAACCATCTCACCCTCTGTTGTCCCCTTTTCCTACTGCCTTCACTCTTTCCCAGCATCGGGGTCTTTTCAAATGAGTCAGCTCTTCGCATCAGGTGGCCAAAGTACTGGAAGTTTCAGCTTCAACATCAGTCCTTTCAATGAACACCCAGGACTGATCTCCTTTAGGATGGACTGGTTGGATCTCCTTGCAGTCCAAGGGACTCTCAAGAGTCTTCTCCAACACCACAGTTCAAAAGCATCAATTCTTCGGCATTCAGCTTTCTTTACAACTCTCACATCCATACATGGCCACTGAAAAACCATAGCCTTGACTAGACGGACCTCTGTTGGCAAAGTAATGTCTCTGCTTTTGAATATGCAATCTAGGTTGGTTATAACTTTTCTTCCAAGGAGTAAGTGTCTTTTAATTTCATGGGTGCAGTCACCATCTGCAGTGATTTTGGAGCCCAGAAAAATAAAGTCAGCCACTGTTTCCACTGTTTCCCCATCTATTTGCCATGAAGTTATGGGACTGGATGCCATGATCTTCATTTTCTGAATGTTGAGCTTTAAGTCAACTTTTTCACTCTCCTCTTTCACTTTCATCAAGAGGCTCTTTAGTATCTGAGGTTATTGATATTTCTCCTGGCAATCTTGATTCCAGCTTGTGCTTCATCCAGCCCAGTGTTTCTCATGATGTACTCTGCACAGAAGTTAAATAAGCAGGGTGACAATATACAGCCTTGATGTACTCTTTTTCCACTGGTAATCTGCATTTTAAACAAGAACCCTAAATGAGTCTTTTCACACTCCAAAGTCTGAAGCTGTATCTCAGCCTCAGATCTACCACTTACTAGCTTTGTGACTACAAACAAGGAATTGAACTATTTATTATTTTCAATGAGATTCTTTACTGGATATTTATATGAGGATGTTTATAATAATCATTACTTACTTGATTCTTCCAACAATCTGGTGACTTGTTCAAGGACAACACTGACTGGGTGATAGAATTAGGAATCTAGCCCACTCTCAGAGCCTCAGTTTCTCCCTCTATGTTATGAAGATAATACATCCATCATGATGTTGTTAAATTTCCTCCACTTGTGTATTCCAATTTAAAATGACATGATTATAAGTCATTGTTTGTTTCTTGTTTATTTAAAACAATTAAAAATTTATTTTTAATTGGAGGATAATTGCTTTATGATGTTATGTTGGTTTCTGCCATCCAGCAATATGAATCAGCCATAAGTATACATATGTCCCCTCCCTCTTGAACCTCCCTTCCACTCCCTACTCCATCCCACCCCTCCAGGTTGTCACAGAACATTGGGTTGAGCTGCTTGTGTTACACAGCAACTTCTCACTAGCTCTCTGTTTTACAATATGGTAATGTATATGTTTCAAAGCTATTTGCTGAATTCATCCCACACTTTCCTTCCCCCACTGTCATAAAGAACCAATCTGCCAACACAGGAGACGTAAGAGATGTGAGTTTGATCCCTGGGTCGGGAAGATCCCCTGGAGGAGGGCATGGCAACCCACTTTAGTATTCTTGCCTGGAGAATCCCTGGACAGAGGAGCCTGGTGGGCAACAGTCCATAGGGTAGCAAAGAGTAAGACACGACTGAAGTGACTTAGCGCTCATGCACAGGTACTTCAAAGGACACTATCAAGAAAGCAAAAAAAAAAAAACAAAAAAAAAAACCCAGGGCTCAGAATGGGAGAGATATTTGTAAATCACGTGCTTAATAAGGAACTTGTGTTCAAAATATATAAAGAAATTTTACAACTTGATAATAAAAAGATAACCCAACTCAAAGATGGGCAAAGGATCCAAAGAAGATATAAGGCAATAAGCACATGAAAAGATGCTCAATATCATTAGTCAGGGAAATTTAAATCAAAACTACGATGAGAGACTTCCCTGTTGGTCCAGTGGCTAAGACTCTAGGCTCCCAATGCAGGGAGCCCAGGTTCAATCCCTGGTCAGGGAACTATATCCCACATGCCACAACTAAGACCCCGGTGCCGCCAAATAAATAAAAAAAAAACAACCCACAATGAGATACCACTTCACACTCACCAGGGTGGCTATGCTCAACAAGACAGATAATAGCAAGTGTTGACAAAGTCATGGAAGAATTGAAATCTTTGTGTACAGATGCTGGGAATGTAAACTGGTATAGCCACTATGGAAAATAGTATGGTGGTTCCTCAAAAAAATTGAACAGCAAAATCATATGCTCTAGTAATTCTACTTCTTCTGAGTGTTGAAAGCAAAGTCTTGAAATACTTGTAGACCTATATTCATACAAGCATTATTCACAATAGTAAAGAGGTGGAAGTAAACAAGGTGTCCATCAATATTGAATGGATAAACAAAATATGGTAAATGCATACAATGGGATATTATATTATTCCTCAGCCTCAAAAAGGAAGGAAATTCTAACATATGCACAATATGGATGAACTTTGAAGACATCATGTAAGTAAAATAAGCCAGTCACAAAAACAAAAAAAACAAATATTGTGTGATTCCGTTTACATGAGCTAATCAGATTCATAAGGCTTCCCTGGTGGCTCAGACAGTAACGCGTCTGCCTGCAATGTGGGAGACCTGGGTTCAGTCCCTGGGTCAGGAAGATCCTCTGGAGAAGGAAATGGCAACCCACTCCAGTACCCCTGCCTGGAAAATCCCATGGACAGAGGAGCCTGGTATGCTACAGTCCATGGGGTCGCAGAGTCCGACATTAGTGAGCAACTTCACACACTCTCTCACTCAGATTCATATAAACAGAAGGCAGAATGGTGGTTGCCAGGGACTGGGAGAGGCGGAAATGGGGAGTTACTGTTTAATGGTTCACTTCAGTTCAGTTCAGTCGCTCAGTCGTGTCTGACTCCCTGCGACCCCATGAATCACAGCACGCCAGGCCTCCCTGTCCATCACCAACTCCCTGAGTTCACTCAGATTCATGTCCATCGAGTCAGTGATGCCATCCAGCCATCTCATCCTCTGTCATCCCCTTCTCCTCCTGCCCCCAATCCCTCCCAGCATCAGAGTCTTTTCCAATGAGTCAACTCTTCCATAAGGTGGCCAAAGTACTGGAGTTTCAGCTTTAGCATCATTCCCTCCAAAGAAATCCCAGGGCTGATCTCCTTCAGAATGGACTGGTTGGATCTCCTTGCAGTCCAAGGGACTCTCAAGAGTCTTCTCCAACACCACAGTTCAAAAGCATCAGTTCTTCGGCGCTCAGCCTTCTTCACAGTCCAACTCTCACATCCATACATGACAACTGAAAAACCATAGCCTTGACTAGACGGACTTCTGTTGGCAAAGTAATGTCTCTGCTTTTGAATATGCTATCTAGGTTGGTCATAACTTTTCTTCCAAGGAGTAAGCGTCTTTTAATTTCATGGCTGCAATCACCATCTGCAGTGATTTTGGAGCCCCCAAAAATAAAGTCTGACACTGTTTCCACTGTTTCCCCATCTATTTCCCATGAAGTGATGGGACCGGATGCCATGATCTTCGTTTTCTGAATGCTGAGCTTTAAGCCAACTTTTTCACTCTCCTCATTCACTTTCAACAAGAGGCTTTTTAGTTCCTCTTCACTTTCTGCCATAAGGGTGGTGTCATCTGCATATCTGAGGTTATTGATATTTCTCCTGGCAATCTTGATTCCAGCTTGTGTTTCTTCCAGTCCAGCGTTTCTCATGATGTACTCTGCACAGAAGTTAAATAAGCAGGGTGACAATAGACAGTCTTGACGTACTCCTTTTCCTATTTGGAACCAGTCTGTTGTTCCCTGTCCAGTTCTAACTGTTGCTTCCTGACCTGCATACGGATTTCTCAAGAGGCAGGTCAGGTGTTCTGGTATTCCCATCTCTTTCAGAATTTTCCAGTTTATCGTGACCCACACAGTCAAAGGCTTTGGCATAGTTAATAAAGCAGAATTAGATGTTTTACTGGAACTCTCTTGCTTTTTCGATGATCCAGCAGATGTTGGCAATTTGATCTCTGGTTCCCCTGCCTTTTCTAAAACCAGCTTGAACATCAGGAAGTTCATGCTTCACATATTGCTATGGAACTTCAATTTGGAAAGATAAAGTTCCAAGATGGATGGTGGTAATGTTTGTGCAGTGTATGAATATACTTAATGCTACTGAACTGTACACTTAAAAATAGTTAATATGGTAAGTTTTATATTATGTATATTTTACCACTATTAAAATATACATTGTACAAATAGTATACACAATGTGATCTCATTTATAAATACACATGCAGAGACTAAAATCTGAAACAAAAGATATACAATGGTAGGTGTCTCTCAGTGGTAGGATTATGAGTGATTTTTATTCTCTTTATATCTGTATTTATCATTTTTCTACAGTAAGATTTTGTTACTTTCATGATAAAACCAGTTGTTGAAAAAAGTGGTATAAAATAGTAATAGAAATAATGGGACATTACCTAGCCATAAAAAGAAATGTACTAATGCATGCTACAACATAGGTGAGCCTTGAAAACATGCTAAGTGAAAAAAGCCAGTCACAAAAGACCACGTATTGTATGACCCCATTCATATGAAATGTCCAGAATAGGCAAATGTCCATAGTGAGAGAAAGTAGATTAATGGTTACATAAGCCTGGAGTTGGCAAATGTGGGAGACCTGAGTTCAGTCCCTGGGTTGGGAAGATCCCCTGGAGGAGGGCATGGCAACCCACTCCAGTATTCTTGTCTGGAGAATCCCCATGAACAGCGGAACCTGATGGGCTGCAGTCCATGACTGCAATCCATGGGGTTGCAGAGTCGGACACAACTGAGCGACTAATCACAGCACAGCACAAGGATGGAGCTGAGGAGACAGAGGCGGGATTGGAGGTGGGGGAGAATTGGGGATAGCTACTCAAGGATGCAGCGCTTCCTTTTGGCATGAAGGGCTTCCCTGGTGGCTCAGAGGTTAAAGCGTCTGCCTCCAATGCAGGAGACCCGGATTCGATCCCTGGGTCGGGAAGATCCCCTGGAGAAGGAAATGGTAACCCACTCCAGTATTCTTGCCTGGAGAATCCCATGGACGGAGAAGGCTGGTAGGCTACAGTCCATGGGGTCGCAAAGAGTCGGACACGACTGAGCGACTTCACCCTAAATGTTCTAAAATTGACTTATTGCAGCGATGGCTGCATACCTCTGTGCATGTACTACAACCCACTGAATTATAAGTTTTAAACAGAAAAATTTCATGGTATGTGAATTATCTCTCAATAAAGTTGTTACATAAATCTTATGTTCAGACTCTTTGGGTTTTACCTCAATCTAAAATCTTTGGTAGTCACTGAAAAAAAATAAGGTTTCTTTATTTATTACTTTCGGCTGTGCTGGGTCTTCGTTGCTGCACGCAGGCTTTCTCTAGTTGTGACAAGCCGGGGCTACTCTTCATTGTGGTGCCCAGGCTTCTCGTTGCGGTGGCTCCTTTTGTTGCAGAGCACGGGCTTCAGTAGTTTCGGTTCACGGACTCTAGAGCCCTGGCTCAGTAGTTGTGACATTTGGGCTTAGTTGCTCCGAGGCATGTGGGATCTTTCCGGTCCAGGGATCAAACCTGTATCCCCTGCACTGGCAGGCAGATTCTTGACCACCGAGAAGAAAGCAAGTGAAGTCCCTCAGTCGTGTCTGACTCTTTGTGACCCTATGGACTGTAGCCCACCAGGCTCCTCCATCCATGGACTTTTCTAGGCAAGAGTACTGGACTGGGTTGCCATTTCCTTCTCTAGGGGATCTTCCCGACCCAGGGATCGAACCCGGGTCTCCCTCATTTTGGGCAGACACTTTATTGTCTGAGCCATCAGGAAAATCCCCCCATAGTCACTTTTTGTAGAATCCTTTTCTAAGTCACTCAGTGAAGATGCAAAGTCAATTGCCCTCTGCTGAGCAATTTTAAACGATAGATCCAAACAAAAGACTGATATCCAAATGCTTTCCTGTCCACTCTGTCTTTTCTGCCAAACATTCTACTTCCTATTCTGCAAACTATGCTGGAAAGAGAAGCTGCTTTTCCTGTTCAACCCAAGTGACTACAGGAAGATGCAAATTGAATTGATGACAGACCCTATTTCTTTAGAATGACCCTTAAGAGGGTCATCCAATACCAATTTTTCCTGAGACCCAGGTAAAAGTATCATTTAGTTTAAAAACAACAACAGAGGAGGGGATCATTAAACCTAATTCCTAAGGCTGTACTGTGAATTAAATGAGATCAGTTCTGTAAAACACCTGGCCCATATCCCAGCACAGAAACACCATCTACTGCCACTCTTTCCTATGTCCTGTTTCCCTAACTGTACCAAGAAGAAACTAAATGTTGTGAGTTGTATTTCTGAGAAACTACTTCTAAAGACATTATGCTCTGCAAACTTTAGTAGCATATCCCAGGTGGGTTTTTTTTTTTTTTTAGTGAAGATCTCTTTGTTTTTCATTCTACAAAATGGAGTCAAGCCTAAGGAAAAACATCACTTCCTTGAAGGAATAAGAGCAACCTCTTCCAGCAAGTATCATTCATAACAAACCATGGAATAAGTTGTTCTAGATTATCCCATGGGAGGGAAAGTAGAAAAACATACTCCCCACAGAAATGAACATACTCAATCATTGTCTAGAACTTTCTAAATGAATTGAGGAACGTCAACTAGGGGGCACATGAGATTAGACTACCCAATAAGGAGTGCCACGTCATCAGTGCTGCCCAAACCAGGAAGATGGCTTCATGAAGTGGACTTATGGATTCTAGCCCCAAAAGATTGTCCCTTCAGGACATGTATATGTCTATGGGATGTAAGAAAACATTAAGAGTTGGATAATCATTGATTTTGCTTTCATTTCTAAACCCTCAGATTCTAAGCAACTCAAAAGCATGAAATTATCCAGTAGTTGATCAGCAAATATTTATTAAGCACCTAGTGTGACATGCTTTAGGTAACATTCAATGTGACACAGTGCCTACCCTTACAGATTGTGTGGACTAGTGGAAGACACAGATTCTTCCAGCTGTTACAGTCATGTGATGAGTGCTATGAGGCTGAGGACAGGATGCTATAGAAGCATACTGGGGCAGGGAGCAGGAAAGTTTTCATAGGGAAATGGTGTCTGAACTGAGACCTGAAGAACTAGTAGAAGTTAGGGGAAGGAAGTGGAAGAAGAAACTAATAGTATTAATGGCAGAGGGTCATGAACAGAGGCCCAGAGGTGAGAAAGTAAATGACTTTTATTCCAGGATATTTAAATAGTTCAGGATGGCTGGAGAGTTTAAGATATGGCAAGAGAGCACTTCCCTGGTAGTCCAGTGGCTAAGACTCCACATTCCCAATGCAGAGGGCCTGGGTTTGACCCTTGCTAGCTAGGAGAATAGATCCCATGTGCTGCAACTAAGACCTGGCACAGTCAAATTAATTAATAAATTAATTTTTTTTTAAAAGATATGTCAAGAGGAAAAACTAGAGAAATAAACATGGGTCACACAAGTGTCAGAGGGAGCTTGAAAAACTTTTCCTGAAGTGACTTTTGCTGGCTATGATGATGGATGCCTCATAGATCTCCAGCTGTGAGGAATGTAGTTGGTTGACGGGCCCCCCTGCTGCATCCTAAGGTCTGCTCAGCATTTCTGCTGATGCCAGGCTCTCCTGGGTCTGCTGCTCCTAGCCAGTAACTGAGCATGGCAGAGCTGCCAGAGCCAAACCATTTGTACTCAACGTGGGCCTCCTGTATTGGGCAATCTTGGCTCTGGCGCTCCTGCATGGCATGGTCTGGATTGGCTGCATACTCATCTAGCTGCCTGCAACATGACGGTGACCCTTGGCAACACTGTGGAACATAATAAATGATGTTCTGTGACTGCTGGTCTGTATTTGGGGTATAAGACATTCCAGTTTGTCAGCATTGATTATTAGTTGTTTCTTTGGTGGAGTCTTGGGGATTTCAATGATTAGAGCTGGTCATGGAGCTAGAATATGCCTCCACTATCAGCTCACTCTAAGTGATCTCCACCATGAGCAATTTTGGACTCCTTGGTACACAAGCTAATGGTGGTTTGAGACCTGGAGACAAAGTGCATCCTGTGGGATCCAGCAGTGGGTGAACAAAGAAGCCTGTACCTGAGATCTCCAGCCCCTTCATTGCATAACTTTGCTGGGGACTGGGAATTCCTTAACCGTTGGTGGCCCAGTGGTTAAGACGCCACACTTACAATGCAAGAGACATGGGTTCAATCCCTAGTCAGGGAACAAGGACCCCACATGCTACAGGGCACGGCCAAAAAGTAAACAAATAAAAAATAAAAACAAATAGAAAAATTGTCCTGTGCCAAGAGTGAACACTAATGCAAACTGTGGACTTTGAGAGATAATGGTGTGTCCACGTAGCGTCATGAGTTGTAACAAATATACCACTCTGGTGGGAGATGTGTAAATGGGGAGGCTGTGCATGTGTGGGGGACAGGGGGTGTATAAGAAACCTCTGTACTTTCTGTTCAATTTTGCTACTAAAATTGCTCTTTAAAAATAAAGTCTAAAAACACAAAAACAAAAAAACTATGAGTGTAAACTGTTGGAGTCCTGTGAGTCCTTCCAGCAATCAAGCATTGAAAGTGATTAAAGCACAGTTAACACAGTCTCCCAACTGGCCTGCCCAAGACGGTCCTGGAGCTGCATTACAATTGGAGCCTCCTCCTATGAGAAGCTCTTTCCTTCCTTTCCACTCCTTTTACAGGTGTCAGGCCTGGAGTCTGCTCTGAGGCTCCCCCCACACCCTGTTGCTCCCTCTCTGCTTTATCTTTCAAAACTGTGTCCCCAAATAAATCTTCTGCATATCTGATTCCCTCCTGACATCTGCTTCTCAGAGCACCTGAACTGGAATTGTGTATATTAGGAAATAGTCTGGAAAAGCAGGTGTTACAATGAACTTTGAACTGGATAACTCATCAGCTGGCTGGCAGGGAATATCCCAACACAGGTGGAATGTGGGACATAATTCTTGGCACATTGGTAACTGAAGATTTCACTTGTGGTGTCCTAGAAAAATATCCCAGGGGAGGGGAACACACCTTCACTGATGCAATGATTCAGGCATTGAAAGAAAAGGGGAAAATGGTGCTTACAAGGACAGTGGATTGGCTGGTTATTACTAAGTTGTACTGATGTCTTCCATAGGAATAATGAAAAAAAAGTTATCCGACACCTGAAAGCTAAGTGGAGAGCCAGAGGGTTCTTGGCTAGCTTATTAAGAGGTCTTTATTGCCTCCATGAAGAGAGAACACAGCAAAAGAGTAAGAGTAGGGTTTAATAGCTAGAGTCATTGAGCTCCAGAGACATGTAAATGCTCAGCCAGGACAGGTTATGTCATGCCTAGGGCAGAGCCTTTGACAGGCTTTCCTCTGGAAGCTCAGATGGTAAAGAATGTGCCTGCAATGTAGGAGACCAGGGTTTGATCCATGGGTCTGGAAGATCCCCTGGAGAAGGAAATGGCTAACCACTCCTCTATTCTTGCCTGGATAATTCCATGGACAGAGGAGCCTGGCGGGCTATAGTCCATGAGATTGCAAAAGAGTTGGACACAACTGAGCGACTAACACACTTTCTTGGGAAGGAGACTTGTAGGGGGATGTTCCTGAGGATTTGGCTGTGCAGACTCTCCTGAACCCTCGGAGGTGTAGAGGAATCCAGCCTTTCTTTTAGAGCTAGTTCTCTTCCCACTCAGGAGACATTGAAGCATCTTCTCTCTGACGAAACAATAGGGTTCCCCCACCCCAATCACACTCTCTTGATTGCTAGGCTAATAACCAAGGTTAAATCCCAGTTTAAGACTGAAAAAGGAGAGAGATTACACCAGATGGAGCTTCCAGAATTACCCAGCACATACTGGTAGAAACCAGGAGATTTTGAATTAGACTCTTAAAAAATTATTGACTTAGTTGTCTGCACTGGGTCTTAATTGTGGCATGCAAGATCTTCCAGTGGTGGCACATGTGATCATTAGCTGTGGCACGTGGGATCTAGTTCCCTGACCAGGGATTGAACCTGGGCCCTTTGCATTGGGAGCATGGAGTCTTAGTCCAGAGGGACCACCAGGGAAGTCCCTAGATTGGATTTTGAAGGTTATTGATCAAGAAGACTATATATATATTAAAATATTTAAAATAAAATTTAAAATAAATAAAATATTTATTTTATTTAAAATAAATATAAAATGGATGAGGAAGGATTCATTGACTTGAGGACTTTCTCTTGGGACATAGGATTTAATGTCCTGACAAAAATCTCAAGGGTTAATACAATATCACAGAGAAGCCTGGAGAAAGCAATAGTCTACATTGAATGAAGTAGAAACACCTGAGTTGCCCTGGCAGACTGTAGAGGAAGGAATAAATGGGCTCAGAGAGTTGGGTGTGCTGCAATGGATACTTCATACAAGCCAGAAGAATCAGCGGAGAAGTGTTCTATTTGGGAAAGCCCAGGGGACGTGTCAGTAAGAACGTGCTAGTGTGGAGAAATTCAGCAGTGGCTCTCCCCTGAAGGCCAGGTGTGACCGTAGGAGAGGCAGTCGCAGGCTGGTCTCCTTAAGAGTTCTGGGAATGATGTGGGGCCTGTTGAAAATAACAGCAGCTAGGGACTTCCCTGGTGGTCCAGGGGTTGAGAATCTGCTTTGTAGTGCAAGGGACATGGGTTCGATCTGTGGTTGAGGAACTAAGACCCCACATCTCGCAGAGCAACTACTGAGCCTATAACTAAGACCTGATGTAGCCAAAACTAAATATAAAAGAATTTTTTAAAAATAACAGATGCCAGATGGCAGTGCTTAATCATGGGAAAGCAGTGTGGGTGGGGTATGATTCTACCACACAAACTGGCATGGTTGAAGGGATAGCCAAGGGAGCTGACCCACAGAAACATGTGGAAATGGAAATAGTTAATAAGATATGGTGTCTCCAGGGGCAAAATAGATGGGTAGCCAACAAAGCAACTGCTTAATATCTACAGTCAAGACAATGTTGGAAGAGTAGGAACAGGAGGGCAGTCACCCTAATAAAAAGTCTTGAGGCCTTGCTCATTTCCCAACCCTGAGCCAAATTACATGCGGATCTGGGACCCACTGATGGAAGAGCTGGCCAAGTTCTTAGGCGGAACCACCCTTGATCCCTATGGCTAGTGAACACCGATGATTCCTAGTCGTTACTCAAAGGAGCCTGTTTATTCAAGTGATAGTACACTGAGGAAAAGCGGATACCTAAACATTTCAAGGACTATTGAACACACATCTGAGTCTGATAGTCATAGGCCTGAGGTCATCATCAGTCCCTTTTAATGTGGACGAGTTTTTCAGTACTTGTAAAATCATTCATGATCTTTCATATTCATGTTTTCTAAAGGTCAATGAACTGATTCAAATAAAGTTACCTCAACATGTGAAAAGAAAAATCTGTGAGATCATTTTAAACCCAGAAGTTGTTTTGATTACACCGTTGGCTGCAGAAATCTTTTAGTTCTCCCTTGGAGAGAACTTAATCCCTCTTAATCTCACAGGCATTGGAATCCAAAGCTATTAATACATTCTTCCTCACAAGCAAAATGCACCTAATTTCACCCCAAATGTCATCAGATTGCAGTGAATTCTCATAAAAAGTTGTCTTTCAGCTCTCAGAATGGGAGAAAATATTTGCAAATGAAGCAACCGACAACAACAAGGGGTTAATCTCCAAAACATACCAATGGATAATGCAGCTCAATATTGAAAAAACAAACAATCCAGTAAAAAAAAAAATGGATGGAAGATCTAAATAGATATTTCTTCAAAGAAAACATATGGATGGTTAAAAAGCACATGAAAAGATGCTCAATATCACTAATTATTACAGAAATGCAAATCAAAACTACAATGAGGTATCATCTCACACCAATCAGAATGGCTGTTGTAAAAAAAAAAAATCTACACGGTAAATGCTGGAGAGGAAATGGAGAAAAGGGAACCCTCCTACACTGTTGGTAGAAATGTAAACTGGTGTAGTTGCTACGGAGGTTCCTTAAAAAACTAAAAATAGAGTTACCATATGACTCAGCAACCCACTCCTGGAAGTATATCCAGAGAAAAACACTATCCAAAAGAATAATGCACACCAATATTCATTACAGCACTATTTACAATAGACAAGATGTAGAAACAACCTGAATGGCAAGCAACCGAGGAATGGATAAAGACGTGGTGCATACACACAATGGAATACTATTCAGCCATCAAAAAAATGACATCATGTCATTTGCATCAACATGGATGGACCTACAGATTGTTGTACTGAGTGAAGTAAGTCAGACAGAGGAAGACAATACCATATGATACTCCTTATATGTAGAATCTAGAAAGAAAACTATCAATGAACTTATTTATAAAACAGAAATACAGTTACAGATGTAGAAAATAAACTAGTTACCAGAAGATGTGGGGGAGGGATAAATTGGATGATTGGGTTTGACATATACACACTAATATATGTAAAATAGATAACCTATATAAATAATAAGGACCTACTGTACATGGAACAGTACATGGAACTTTTCTCAATACTTTGTAGTGGCCTATATGGGAAAAGAATCTAAAAGAGAGTGGATATATGTATTTGTACAACTGATTCACTTTTCTGGACAGTAGAAACTAACCCAACATTGTAAATCAACTATATCCCCAATGAAGTTTTTAAAAAAGGACTTCTCTAGTGGTCCAGTCATTAAGAATCTTCCTTCTGATGCAGGGGACTCGGGTTTGACCAGAAGAAGGAGACGACCAAGGATGAGATGGCTGGATGGCATCACTGACTCGATAGACGCAAGTCTGAGTGAACTCCGGGAGTTGGTGATGGACAGGGAGGCCTGGCGTGCTATGATTCATGGGGTCGCAAATAGTCGGACACGACTGAGAGACTGAACTGAACTGAACTGAACTGGGAACTAAGATCCCACATGCCTCAGGGTAACTAAGCCCACATGCTTCAATTACTAAGCCCATGTGTCACAAACTAGAGAGAAGCCCACGTGCTGCAATGAAAAAGATCCTGCTGCTGCAACTAAGACCAGACGCAGTCAAAAATAAATAAAAATTACAAAGTTAGTATCTTCTGGGGAAACCTGTGCCATGGAAATCATTAATTCAGCTTTTAAAGGCGTCTGTGCTGCCCTTCGTATTTCAATTGCATTATTTTCTTCAAGTTCCCCTTTATGACTTAATGGATAACTGCAAGTGCTGGTGAAACAAAATGGAAAGGAAATTTTACATCTGATCTCTGCTGTATCAGGAGTTGATTTTCTGTGTTGAATAAGATGACACTTAAGGCTTGATGCAATAGTCTTTTCACAACGATTTCATCCAAGACACAATTCATTTTGATTCTAGGTCTAATTTTGTTGTCGTTTTCATGGGTAAGAATATACATCACTGCCAGAAATGGAAATCATTGCTCATCAGAATTTTCAATATTTGTTTCAGGCACTGTTAGCACATGTCTATCCTGTCCTAAATAACCTTGCTCTGGCTGCAGCAGGTCGTCTCAGGGCTGAGTCAGACAGCAAGAACCAAGAGAGCACAGTTGGACTTGAAACATGTCTCCTCTAGGACTTGCAGGTCACAGCTGATTGGCTCAAAAGTAACTCCTACCTGAGATTTGCTTTCTCTCACTTTGCCACAGGTGATTGGTTCAAAAATAGGAAACTGAATCAGTGATTCTCTCTGGAATGGGGTCCGAAAGAGTGGACTTAGTCACTTGCCAAATGGTTACACGGTAGGGCACAAATATGTCCTTTTTTTTGCCTGTGTTTTCTTCCTTGCGGCTAGAAAAAGCCAGTCCACAGAAAAGAAAGTGGTGGACTCAAGGTGCAGAGAGAGGAGAGAGGTTGAGCCCTAGCAGTACTCCCAAGGCTCTTTCCATTTCTTTCCTTTTTTTTTTTTAACAGAAGTGTCACTGATTTACAATATTGTGTCAGTTTTCCTTTGTTTTTTAATTCGGCTACATGGGTCTTAGCTGCAGCACGCAGGATCTTTTTTTTAGCTGCAGTATGTGGGATCTTTAGTTGCAGCATGTGGGATCGAGTTCCCCGACCAGGGATTGAACCCAAGGCCCCTGCATTGGGAGCTTGGAGCCTTAGCCACTGGACCACCAAGGAAGTACCTTTTGTGTTAGCTTTAGGTGTACAGCATCCTGACTCAGCATTTTTGCAAATTATATTCCATTGTAGTTTATCGTATTTTTAAAATTTGAATTTAGAGTCAGTCCTTCATCAAAAATGAAAGGATTAGATGAGACTGACTACAAAATAAGAATTACATATGTGTGTCTGTACATAAAATATCAGCATAATCTCTGTATTTATTGCATGGCATATATTCATACTTATATACAGATATTCATACCAAATACAGTGCAGGCAAAAGAAATAGAATGGTTAGTTCTACCTGGTGGTCTCAACTATGAAAATACTTCAAACTAGTGAGTCTGCTTGAACTAAACTGAGATAGAAAAGGCCACATGAACATCTAATTGGATGAGATTTACCCTGGAAGGTGAAGATATTGTCATTTTTTTTAATTTGTTGTTGTTGCCATTCTGATTCTTTTATGGTCAAAGAACGTACTCTACACTGTTTCAGTCTTTTTAAATGCGAGATTTGTTTTATGCCGAGGATATAGACTATCTTGGTGAATGTTACATTTGCACTTGAGAAGAATGTGTATTTTGCAGTCATTAGGTGGCATGTTCTATAAATAACAGTTAGGTCGAGTTGATTGATAATGTTCAAATCTGCACCTATTGATTTTCTCTCTACTTAACCTATCAATTGCCCAGAGAGAATTGTTGAAATTTGAAACTGTCATTGTGGATTTATTTCTCATGTCATTTTTGATTTCCTCTATTTTGAATTTCATTTACTAAGTATACACATACTTAGGATTCTTATCTTCTTCGACTGTCCTTTTTGTCACCATGAAAAAATGTTTAAAATCTCTGGTAGTACTCCTTATTCTGGAATTTACTTTGTCTGATATTAGTTTAGATTGCTTATGATTGGTGTTTGCATTTTTTCCATTCATTTATTCTAGAATTGATGCTTTTGAACTGTGGTGTTGGAAAAGACTCTTGAGAATCCCTTGGACTGCAAGGAGATCCAATCAGTCCATCCTAAAGGAGATCAGTCCTGGGTGTTCATTGGAGGGACTGATGTTGAGGCTGAAACTCCAATACTTTGGCCACCTGTTTCAAAGAGCTGACTCACTGGAAAAGACCCTGATACTGGGAAAGATTGAGGGCAAGAGGAGAAGGGAACAACAGAAGATGAGATGGGTGGATGGCATCACTGACACAATGGACACAATGAGTTTGGGTAAAGTCCGGGAGTTGGTAATGGACAGGGAGGCCTGGCGTGCTGCGATTCATGGGGTGGCAAAGAGTCGGACACAACTGAGCAACTGAATTGAACTGAACTTTGATTATTTTTAGAATATCATTTTTTTCTTCTCTATTGATTTCTTAGCTATACTTCTATATTATTTCTTTTTTTAGTGTTCATGCTAGAATTTATAATACAAAATTTAACCACATATTTTAAATACTGTTATCCTACTTTACATACAATAACTTTTAATAGTATACCTCCACTTTCCCCTCACAAACTTTATGCTACTGTCTTAATATATTTTATTTTTATATATGTTATAAAGCTCAAAATATATTTTTATTTTTCTTTAAACTATCAATTGTCTTTTAAAGATTTTTGAAACTATTTGGTATTGATCCATGTATTTATCATTTCAGCCACTCTTAATTTCTTTGCTCTGGCTTTTCTATTTGGTATCATTTTCCTTCAACCTGAGGAACTCTTTTAAAAGCAATTCTTAATAATGCAATTCTGCGGGAAATTACCCTTTCAGCCTTTGCTTATCTGAAAGTATCTCTATTTCATTAGATTGGTAACTTTTTTTCTTTCAGCATTTTAAAGATGGCATTTTGGGGGCAGGTGCTTGCATTGTTTCTAATGAAAACTGTTCGATCCTCTAGATGTAATGTATCTTTGTTCTTCTCTACTATTAAGATCTCTATCACTTGTTTTCAGCAATTTGATTATAATGTCCTTTGACATGTTGTCTATTTGAGTTTTTTCCTGCTTCAGGTTCATTAAGCTTTTTGGATCTTTAGTGTACTTCTGCATTGCACCCCAAATGTCCATTATTGGGAAAAGACCCAAGGTTGTGTAAAAAATAAGAGTCATAATCTCTATGGCAGAAAGTGAAGAAGAACTAAAGAGCCTCTTGATGAAAGTGAAAGAGGAGGGTGAAAAAGTTGGCTTAAAGCTCAACATTCAGAAAACGAATATCATGGCATCCAGTCCCATCACTTCATGGCAGATGGGGAAACAGTGGAAACAGTGGCTAACTTTATTTTTCTGGGCTCCAAAATCACTGCAGATGGTGATTGCAGCCATGAAATTAAAAGATGCTTACTCCTTGGAAGGAAAGTTATGATCAACCTAGATAGCATATTAAAAAGCAGAGACATTACTTTGCCAACAAAAGTCCATCTAGTCAAGGCTATGGTTTTTCCAGTGGTCATGTATGGATGTGAGAGTTGGACTATAAAGAAAGCTAAGTGCCAAAGAATTGATGGTGTTGGAGAAGACTCTTGAGAGTCCCTTGGACTGCAAGGAGACCCAACCAGTCCATCCTAGAGGAGGAAATCAGTCCTGGGTGTTCATTGGAAGGACTGATGTTGAAGCTGAAACTCCAATACTTTGGCCACCTGATGCAAAGAGCTGACTCATTGGATAAGACCATGATGCTGGGAGGGATTGGGGGCAGGAAGAGAAGGGGACAACAGAGGATGAGATGGTTGGATAGCATCATCGACTCGATGGACGTGGGTTTGGGTGGACTTCGGGAGTTGGTGATGGACAGGGAGGCCTGGCATGCTGTGGTTCATGGGGTCTCAAAGAGTCGGACACGACTGAGCGACTGAACTGAACTGAACTGAATCTAGACATGATCCTGTTTTGCCACATGTGCATGAGAGAGTATTCAAATCAAATAAAGCTGGTTGACCTTAAAATGATCTCCTCAGTCTTTAAATAAACTTCAAGCAACCTGCATCCCTGTTAACTCATTTACTCATTCATTCATTCAGCCAGAGTATCCTCAGTCCTGCCCTGATGTCAGGCACTTACCTGCTTAGAGCTGAGAGAACAAAGTTGAATCAGACAGTGCCCACAGTCTTCAAGAATCCCAGAACAGGGTGAAGAGCATCGCTGCCCAAGGCAGACTGATACTTCAGAAACCCCACTAATGAAGGTTTTTCTGCAAATTCAAAAACATTAATAACAAAGAGCTCAGAACACTGTACATGGAC
Source organism: Redunca redunca (assembly GCA_006410935.1). Taxonomy (NCBI): domain Eukaryota; kingdom Metazoa; phylum Chordata; class Mammalia; order Artiodactyla; family Bovidae; genus Redunca; species Redunca redunca. The sequence continues at coordinate 272,409 of SJYQ01008866.1, read as the reverse complement.
AGACTTAGAAATATATCATTGATTTGAAGGTGGTAAATTTTAAAGAAAAGTAGGATGCAAAATTGTACATGTAGTATGGTTACAACCAAAACATTTTATATAGAGAAAAGACTGGAAGGAAATATACCAAAATGTCAATAGTAGGTAACTTTGGTTATTTGGTGATTATTTCCTAATTATTGGTCATTACTTTTTTCTTTTTTCTGGCCCACTTGATTTGAAGCCTTAGACTGTTTTGCATGCCTGTGATAATTGTTATTGTGCATTTATATAATAATTTTTTATTTTATAAAAATTTTATATAATAAGGGTAGCCATTCCCTTCAGGCAAGAGTACTGGAGTGGGGTGCCATTGACTAGTAGCTCTTATTTCCGGAGAAGGCAATGGCACCCCACTCCAGTACTCTTGCCTGGAGAATCCCAGGGACAGCGGAGCCCGGTGGGCTGCCGTCTATGGGGTCGCACAGAGTCAGACACGACTGATGCGACTTAGCAGCAACAGCAGCAGCAGCACATACTAAGTGTTCTTAAATAAGAGCTGCTGCTGCTGTTGGTGCTGCTAAGTCGCTTCAGTTGTGTCTGACTCTGTGCGACCCCATGGACTGCAGCCTACCAGGCTCCTCTGTCCATGGGATTTTCCAGGCAAGAGTACTGGAGTGGGTTGCCATTGCCTTCTGCAGCTTAGTATGTACCAGTCATTAATTAGCACTACCTTCATTTTTCTCAGTTAATTCTCACAGTCTATTGAGAGAAGCACTACTATTATCTTAATTTTACTGATGTTCCTAGAGTTTAAAAAACTTTTCATCATCACGTGGGTAGCAAGAAGCAGTCAGGCAGATTACGCTCCTCACTTCAGAGTGACTATGACAGCTTCAATTTCTTAGTGACACAAGCACCAAGCTTAACAAAGACTCTCTTTCAGTTAAGCTTCTTTGTGGTGCCTGTTTATTAATTAAAAAATGTAAGAACTGCTAACACTGAAAAGAGTGGCACAAAGATTATATTAGTCACTCAAGTTTTTTCATACATTTTTCTGTTTGAATGAAATCCTTTTTACTTTTTAAATTAAAAACAATTAGTCACACATTCAATTCTACTGCATTGATAATATGCTTGTCTCTGGATCATAATAATAGGACATATTTAGACTGCAGCAACTGCCAGGCATCTATGACTAAGAATTTAATGACCCACCACAAAGGGGACGACCCAGGATGAGATGGCTGGATGGCATCACGGACTTGATGGACATGAGTCTGAGTGAACTCTGGGAGATGGTGATGGACAGGGAGGCCTGGCATGCTGCGAGTCATGGGGTCGCAAAGAGTCGGACACGACTGAGCGACTGAACTGAACTGAACCACAATATCATTAAGTCTCTACATATTTTTCCATGCTCAAATAAATTCTCTATAAACTTCGAGACCCAGTTCATATATTCCATGATCCCCTCCAGAATCACTCTAGCCACTGTGCTAATTTTTCTTTCCCTCTGCTCCAAAGACACAATAACCCTAACTCAATAATTTGCTTTTTGATCAAATATTGTTCCTAATTGATTCAAGCAATATTTATTGTGTGCATCTTATGTGCAGGATAAAATGTTCTCCATTGCTTTTTTTTGAGAGAAAATCTTGTACTTTGGCTGCAACCATTCTTGGATTTATTGTGTCACCTGCATGAGCAAACATAGAGTGGGTATCTAATAGGTATTTTTGCATTTGCCTCCTCTCACCTGGTCCTAGAACTGATGCTTTCTCCTACTACCTTAGTCCTTTAATTCTCGTCCTTTCCCTGGGCCTCTGTGTTTGAAAACTATATTGCCTCTCCATTAATCATCAGCATTTTAAAATTCCCAAAGTTATTCAGCACCTCCTCTTAATTTCTTCCTGTATCATTCTAATTCCTCTTCTAAACATAATCTCCTCTTGAACGATATGTATGGGTTTTTGCCTATGTTTAGATTTTGGCTTCTTATTCCCCTATCTTCCTCTGCCTTCCTGTTCTGTTTCATTTGTTCCTTAGATGTTGCTGTTCCCTTGGGGCAAACACACATGCAAGCGAGCACACACACTTCCCACTCCTGAGCTTTCCCTCCAATGAGGAATATCTTTCTAAAGTCCTTTATGTTGCTGTTGTTCAGTTGCTAAGTTGTGTCCAACTCTTTGTGACTCCATGAAAAGAAGCATGCAGGGCTTCCCTGTCCTTCGCTATCTCCTGGAGTTTGCTCAACCTCGTGTCCGTTGAGTCGGTGATACCATCCAACCACCCCATCCTCTGTCGTCCCCTTCTCCTGCCTTCAATCTTTCCCAGCCTCAGGGTCTTTTCCAATGAGTTGGCTCTTCGAGTCAGGTGGCCTTTATGTAGTGAGTCTGTTATATATTGAGAATTGTTAATTGTATCAGTTAGGATCTTTGCAAGTAACAGACTACCCTCACTAGAATGACTTTAAACAATAAAGTAGTACTGTCTCAGGTAATGAGACTGCTGGAGGAGGGCAGCCTCAGGCTGGTGGGTGTGCAATTTGGGGAGATTAGCAGGGCCTGGGCCCTTCTCTCTTCTTGCTCTGCCTTTCTCAGCACATCACCTTGTCCCTGAGAGGGCTCCTCTCGTGGTGATTGATGGTTACGGCACATCTAGGCATCCAGACTCAGAGTACCCAGGGCAAGGCACCCCCTCTTCTACTTCTTTCTTCACTTATCTGTTACTTTTGGTTGTGTTGGGTCTTCCTGCTGGAAGCAGGCTTTCTCTAGTTGCGATGAGTCGGGGCTACTCTGTTGTGGTGCTTGGCTACTCCTCACAGTGGCTTCTCTCGTTGCAGAGCATGGGCTCTGGGGTGAGCGGGCTTCAGTCGTTGTGGCTTCTGGGCCCTAGAGCACAGGCTCACTAGTTGTGGAGCTCGGGCCCATTTGTTCCTCAGTGGGCTCCTCCCAAACCAGGGATCAAGCCTGTGTCTCCTGCGTTGTAGGTGATTCTTTACCACTGAGCCACCAGGGAAGCCCCTTGCCTGGCATTCTTATCCCACAAATACTACCCAGAATATGCACTATCTTTTGGAGCTGATATGTTCAGAGTAGCAAGAAACATTTTACTAGTTAACAGGGGTCTTTAAAAAAAATGAAGAAGACAGGGCAGAGGAAAGCTAAGTTTGATAGGGATTGAGGAGCTGGGAAGGACAAATGAAAATACACAGGTCACCAGCCACACAGGCAGGAGCGCAGGCAGTAGATTTTGGCTCAGTACAAGTCATTGTTGGAAAAAAAATAAATGAACTGAGGGATGTTATGAAGTAGGAATACTGGAAGTATCCAAGTAGTATATGTTTGACCTACACCCAAGGATGTTGTGGAAAGGATTTTTACCTAGGTTAGGAGGCTGGACTAGATCCAGGGTTCTTAAACCTTTTAGGGTCAGGTGACCCCAGGAACCCGAAGAAAGGGAAGGACCTTTGTTTCCCTCTGAAAATTCACATGCCCACTGAACTGATTACTTATGGCTACATAATAAATCACCCCTGAGAACTTAGTGGCTTATTATCTCACAGTTTTTGTGGGTCAGGGATTCAGAAGCAGTTTAGCTTGGAGATTCATGAGGTTAAAGTTGAGAAGTCAACCAGGGCTGCAGTCATCTAACACAGTGGCTGTCAGCTGAGGGTGACTTTGCCCCTCAGGGGACATTTGACAATGTCTGAAGACATATTTGATTATCACCAAGAGTGTGGTGTGTGTGCTATCAGCATCTAGGGAGTGGAGGTCAGAGATGTTGCTAAACCTCCCTCAGTGCACTAGAGAGCTCAACACACGAAAATGATCCGGCCCCAAATGTCAAGAGTGCTGAAGCTGAGAAACCCTGGCCCACTGGCTGGACTGGGTTGGGCAGACCCCCTTCTGAGGTGGCTCACTCTTGTGGCTGGTGAGGGCTGCTGGCGTCCTCACAATGTGGTGGCTGGCTTTCCCCAAGTGAACTCAGAGAGACAGCAAGGAGGGCCTGTAGGCAGTGCCTTTATGCCTTGCTTCTGGGAGCAAATCACCGAACAAGCACATGAGGAAGGGGAGAGGAATCAACTTTCATTGTTGGAGAGGAGAATTATCAAAGAATTTGTGGGCATATCTTAGAATCAACACACCCTCATACAACAACATTTTAACCTGTCAAATTTGAGGGTTCACAGATTGCCCTCAGGTTCCCTTGAGCTCCAACAGATAAAAATCTAACAACCCGTGATCAGGAAATTGGCAAGGACAGGTAAAAACTGGCAAAACAACAAAACAAAACAAGAAAAAAAAAAAAAAACCCTCAGTATTCTACCCCCTGTTATAGTTTAAGCCACTGTTTTTACGTTATGCCTTTTCTTACCTCCTTCTGGGTATTTAATCCAAAGTCCTTGTAATTTACTGTCTTACATTCTATTTCATTCTAAATGTTCAGTTCAGTTCAGTTCAGTCGCTCAGTCGTATCCGACTCTTTGCGACCCCATGAATCGCAGCACGCCTTATCACTCAATTTCATTCTAAAGCAGAACAGAAGTACTGAGCGACTGTCATTTGCAGATTGGAGAGTTGAGACTACATTTTAAGAGAAAGATTGGCTGGGCTTTCAAGACCTCCCTCACAATGAGGTAAAACAAGTAGAACTAGAGCTTCCTCAAGGATCTAGTGGTTAGGACTCTGCCTCCCCTGCAGGGGGTGCCAGTTCGATCCCTGGTCTGGGAACTAAGATCCCACATGCCGCTAGGCTGGGCCAAAAACTAAAAAACAAACAAAGCCCCCCAAAACCAACTAGAACTATTAATTTTGAAAGTAAAGGCTGGAAGAAGCACAAGCTGGAATCAAGATTGCCTGGAGAAATATCAATAACCTCAGATATGCAGATGACACCACCCTTATGGCAGAAAGTGAAGAGCAACTAAAAAGCCTCTTGATGAAAGTGAAAGAGGAGAGTGAAAAAGTTGGCTTAAAGCTCAACATTCAGAAAACGAAGATCATGGCATCTGGTCCCATCACTTCATGGGAAGTAGATGGGGAAACAGTGGAAACAGTGTCAGACTTTATTTTTCTGGGCTCCAAAATCACTGCAGATGGTGATTGCAGCCATGAAATTACAAGATGCTTACTCCTTGGAAGAAAAGTTATGACCAACCTAGATAGCATATTCAAAAGCAGAGACATTACTTTGCCAACAGAAGTCCGTCTAGTCAAGGCTATGGTTTTTCAGTGGTCATGTATGGATGTGAGAGTTGGACTGTGAAGAAGGCTGAGCGCCGAAGAACTGATGCTTTTGAACTGTGGTGTTGGAGAAGACTCTTGAGAGTCCCTTGGACTGCAAGGAGATCCAACCAGTCCATTCTGAAGGAGATCAGCCCTGGGATTTCTTTGGAGGGAATGATGCTGAAGCTGAAACTCCAGTACTTTGGCCACCTCATGCAAAGAGTTGACTCATTGGAAAAGACTCTGATGCTGGGAGGGATTGGGGGCAGGAGGAGAAGGGGACGACAGAGGATGAGATGGCTGGATGGTATCACTGACTCGATGGACATGAGTCTGAGTGAACTCTAGGAGTTGGTGATGGACAGGGAGGCCTGGCATGCTGCGATTCATGGGGTCGCAAAGAGTCGGACATGACTGAGCGACTGAACTGAACTGAAAGGTAGCTCTCATCGTCTATCAGAGAAAATGAAGGACAGCAGGTTAAGTGATGCATTCAGATCTATTCACTGATTTCCTGATGACTTGTTTAACTTCAGCCCATAAATTTATTTGCTTTCCATTAAATAAAGCAACTTCCAAGACAGTCATTCCAAGAGTGTTCCTTGGAATAGAAGAGGATATATTTTTTTACTTAGATTTTTAAAAGATTTTCTACAAAATAATTTTTTGGTAATAAGTTTCTGCTTTCAGAACAGAGAGGCATATAGTTTTCTGGATATAAAATGACTTTCTCAATCCAGTGCTTTGATAGATGAAAGGGGAAAAGCTCTAATACACTTGGCTATCTGCCCTTGAAATATCTCAGCTGAGTACCTTGGGGCAAATCATCAATGGAGCAAAGGGTTTTAAAATAAGGTCCAGGTGTTTTTCCTGGCCTGGAAATGCTGCCAGCTTTGCTTTTTTGCTGCTTCTTTGATCACCTTTGGAACAAAGAGAGCCTGTGACAAGAACAGTCAGACTCAGGCCCTGCGGTTTCCTCAGAGATCTGATTTTTAATGGGAGGTACTTGTGAAACCGAGTCTGTGGGAGGGGCGTCCCTTCACAGGCTTCTTGGGATAGAAGTGGACATCGTTTGTGGCATGAAGGCACCGTGGAAAATGGACAAGGAGTCCACTCCTCAGGCATCAGATAACACCTGTTAATCTCTTGTCCACAGGAAGTTAAGTCTCTGTGTGTCCCTGTCATGGGGGCTCAACCTCTGCTCCCCAACGGAATGGTGGGGCACCATTCATTACCAAGCACAGTAGGGCCTGGCAGATTAACTGGACACATAGCGTCCTAAAGGGGGAAGTCCTCACTGTTTCATATACTTCCTGAAATCTGTAGGATGACTGATAGATAAGTTGGCTGAGTTTCATGCCTAAAACAGAGAAATGACAACTACAAAGAGACACCATCAATCTAGTTGAAAGCACCTATGGCCTTGAATTTTGTGTAAAAGTCAGGTTAAAAAAAATATTTATTTTTTTCCTCTTAAAAATTACAAAAAAATATGGAGTGAGATTTTTCAATTAATTATTTTCTAGTTTTAAGATAAAATACAGTAGTTTCAATGCATTGATCTTTTTCTGAAGGACTTAGAACAGAACCAGGCGAATAAAACATACTATAGCTAAGTGTTGGTTAAATGAATAAGTAAACACTGAAGATGTCGTAGACAAACTTAAAAGATGACATACTATGAAGAAGTATCTTTGACCTCTAAAAATTCAACAAGTTACTATTAATATTTATCTGGGTTTTATTTTATTCTTTTGGCTGGGCCTCGCTGCATATGGAATCTTAACTCCCCAACCACAGACAGAACCAGCGTCCACCTTCAGTGGAAGTGCAGAGTCTTGCTGGACCACCAGGGAAATCTCCACGTGGGTTTTAAATCAGGCTTCCTGAGCTTCACTTAAGATGTGGGATTTATAATGTGAAGGTGAGTTTTGCTGGGGGCTCCACCCTGGACTTCCCGCTGCTCAGCCCAGAGTCCCCTGTATCAGGACCATCTTCTCAGATATGTTCCCCTCTGCAGGAGGCCTTGACCCCCCCTTCACCCTTCTACTCTTTGGAGTGCTGAGGAGGGCCACCCAGAACTCTCTGCTTCCCTCTTTCTTGCTGCTATCAAAGGCAAGCACATTGACCCCTTTCCATTTCAAGAGTTTTCCTGCTAATCCCTAGGGAGCAGGTGGCTGCTAACAGTCAGGACCCATGTGGAGAAGTTCCTGAGGTTCCAGAAGCTTATCACTGTCTTCCCTCTGCTCCACAGTTCCTCACTCCCTTATCTTTAACCAGCCAGCAGAGCTCACCCTCCCCTTGGAGTCCACTTTGACCAAGTGGACCTTTTCCTTGGTAAAACCCAACTTCCCAGTCAGAAAAGATGGTCAGTCCCCGGAGGTGCAGAAAAATGAGTGCCCCTTCGACTCTACTAGTGGGTGGCTATAACCCACCCAGAGGCGAAGCCTAGGAGAAGTGTTCTCAGAAGCCAAGGCCAGCAGCAGTCTGCAGGCCTGTGTTCTGGAATTGAAGGCAGGAGCGTCTTGAAGATAAACAGCCCCAGCTAAGGTGTCGGAGGAGGTGGCTTTGGAGGGGGGCTCCAGAAAGTCACCCAGCAGTGCCTGTGCCCCTCTGCCACAGCGCCTTCTGCTTCCAGCTGAGGGCACCCAGGGTCTCTCAGGGGGAAATCTCAGAAAAGACTTCAGGGGACTTCCCTGGTGGTCCAGTGGCTAAGACTCTATGCTGCCAGTGCAGGGTACCTGGGTCTGATCCCTGGTCAGGGACCTAGATCCCACATACTGCAGCTAAAAGATCCTGCAGGGCACCATGAAAGTGCCACCAACTAAGACCTGGTATAGCCAAATTAACTAATTAATTTAAAAACAAAAAGACCATGCTTATCTGTAGTAAAGAGCAGAAATGATGAGAGTGTGACAGGAAAATTGACTTTCCAACTATATTAAAAAAGATTTATTGTTTTTATTGCATGCATGCATGCTTAGTTGCTTCAGTCGTGTCCAACTCTCTGCAACACCATGGACTGTAGCCCGCCGGGCTCCTCTGCCCATGGGATTCTCCAAGCAAGAATACTGGAGTGGATTGCCATACCCTTCTCCAGGACATCTTCCTGACCCAGGAATTGAATCCATGTCTCTTGGATCTCCTGCATTGCAGGCAGATTCTTTACTGCTGAGCCACTGGGGAAGCTGATTATTTTTATTTTCTGATTGTTAAGGCTTATTGTGGGAAAATGTGAAAAACTCAAACATAAAAAGTACCTATAAGGCTACCAAATAGAGACTGCTATTTTTACATTTTGGGGGTTTCTTCTCAAACATTTTTGTTTTTTCTATGCCAGCATATTTTCAATTTTTCTTATAGAATTGCTTCATGAATATAACTTTTAAATATTTAAAATATAACTTAAAACATTTAATTTGTTAACTAAATTTTAAATCTAATTTCAACTTTAATGAGATGAATATATGTAGATAGTGGGCTAAGCAAGTGAAATGTAGAAACAAGTGTGTTTTAAGGTCTTTCAGCAAGACTTTCAAGTCTTCAAGCAAGTTGAAATGTTTAAAATTGACAGAGCTGGCTGAGAGGAGGGGCATGTTTGAGGCTGGGGGTGGGTGAGAAGAGCTTGATATTGACTGCTGAGGTACTTTCTGAAGCCATGTGGTCTTTGCTGCTGTGGCCACAAAATCACACTGTATCAGGCACTGATCTAAGTACTTCACATTCTAACTCATGGAAACTAAAGAAACAAAAATTGTCCCAAGCCTTCACAACAACTGCATGAGTAGGTGCTGTGATCCTCACCTACAGATGAGGAATATGAGGAAAAGAGAGGTTTAGCAACCTGTCCGAGGTCTCACAACTGGGGTAAAGCCAGGACTGAAGCTCAGGCAGTGTATCTGGAGACCGCGCTCTCCTACCCTGGGCTTTGGCTGTGGGTTCACCATGCCAGGCGCCCTCCCCTTCAAGCTACAAGGGTTCAGAGCAGTCACACCAGCCTCCTTCGTTTGGGCAAACCAGTGCTTTCTCCATTTCAGGCATCAGTGGCTCTGTCCTTCTTGTCCCTCTCATGCAGAAAGTGGGCTCAGATGCTCCCTTTGACTCACAGGCTTGGTTAGTTTCTATGGCTTCTCCTTGCCTCATTCCTCCAAGCAGGAGCCACACCAGCAGACAGCAGACTGGGTCTGGCCTCAGACAGCCACCATCCATTTCCCTGTTCATCGGCCCTTTTCCCAGAGAGGCCCTGTAGGCACTATGTGGGGATGTGAGGGTGAGCTCATCAGAGGTCAGGGTACCTGGATGAATATGCAGTCCCCAGGAGAGGGCCAGCCCAGCAGAAACGTGACATTTGGGAACTCAGACAGGGACTTCGGGCCCAAGAGCCTGCACTGGGGTCCCTTTGCTGGGGTGGAGAACAGCTGTCCACTTGGTTTGGCTCAAGAAAAGGAGAAGCCTTACGATAAAGCTACAGAGGCCTTGGGAGTCCAAAGGAAGGAAACAGAAAGAAGAAGGAAGTAGAAAGTCAGGAGCTAAAGTCTTCTCTTCCCCTTGAGGTGGGAGCTGAGTGACTTCTCTGGAACTCTCCTGGGCACCTCCCTTCCCTTTGATGACTTCCACTAGCTTTTCATGCAGAGTCCAAGTTGGTCCCCAGCTCCATGTCTGCATAATGACATCTCAGCTCTAGTCCCTCATCACTGAGGAGCCAGAGGTTATTATTATTATTTAATTGATTGATATTTAAAAATCAACTTCAGTGAGGTATAACTTAATAATGCATCTGTTTAAAGTGTGTAACTCAATGACTTTGACTTCACAATCAAGATATATAACCTGTCACCCTCAAAGCACTCCATGGGGGAGCAATCATTTTTCTTTTTCTTTGTACAGATCACTGAACATATTGACCGTCAGTTGCTGGCCTTGGGTTAGGCGAAGGGGACTGTCAAGTGGTCTACCCATTCAGCAGGATTTCTGTAGTGGCCAGGGCTTCCAAGATGGCTCAGTGAGTAAAGAATCTGCTTGCAATGCAGGAGACACAGGAGAGGCAGGTTCGATTCCTGGGTTGGGAAGATCCCCTGGAGAAGGAAATGGGAACCAGCTCCAGTATTCTTGCCTGGAAAACCCTATGGACAGAGGGGCCTGGTGGACTATAGTCCAAAGGGTTGGAAAGAGCCGGACATGACTAAGCATGCAGGAGTGGCATGGCAGGCAATAAAAGGCGTGTTGAGAATAGTCATCCGTTAGCTGTAGGACCTTGGACAAGTCACTTAGCCTCACTGTGCCTATTTCCCAGCAGGAGAGTAAGGATAATGATGTCTACCTCTGCTGCTGCTGCTAAGTCGCTTCAGTTGTGTCTGACTCTGTGCGACCCCATAGATGGCAGCCCACCAGGCTCCCCCATCCCTGGGATCCTCCAGGCAAGAACACTGGTTGTAAATAGTGTGCAAGAGGGTATTCGGACTGTAGTTCTGATGAAGAGTCTGAAGTACAATTGATATGAACAGGAAACAGTCTGAGAAGAGTTTTAAGAATCTTAGAACCCTCCATCAGGTCGGGGATATAAAGGAAGTCAGCATGTAGTAGGGGAGCATCTCATAAAAAAGCTGTGCTGAGAACCCATCTTTCTCCCCCAGGAAGGGGAAGTGGGTGACTTTCTTGGAAGGCTTGTCTGGAAGCCCTCAGCCTGGGGCATGCTGGACTAGAGTCTGTCTCCCACCAGGGAATACAGAACAGACCGATTGCTTTGCAGGAGAGGTTGGAGAGGGTCACTGTGCTGGGATTGGCCAAGCTTCTAGAGAGTCAGGGTGGGAATGGGGGGGGGCACAGGGGTGACCGGGGGAGTACAGTGAGAGGTCCTCTCGTGGTCTGTCCAGTGGAGCTGCCTGTGTTTTGGGGGGAGCCTGGCAACAGGAGGAAGCTGGAGGCAAATGTCTGATTTTAAGACCTGCCCCACGAAACCACAATAGACACACCTACCAGGCTCGAGGGGCCCAGGAGGCACTCCCTGAGAGCCAACAAAAGCACCCTAAGAAAGTCAGTGTCACATAGCTGCCAGAGACAGATCAGCCAGGTGCCTGTGCAGGAGGGACCTGACCCAGCCTCCAGCCTTTGCTTCCCTTCCTTCTCCTCTGTGGGACCCTGAAACTGGCCAGAAACTCAGACAGGAAGAGGAGTGCCTGACAGAACCATTGTGTCCCTTTCCCATCTCAGCCTCTGGCCTGAAGCCGGTCCAGTGGAGCCAAAGGAGGGAGAAATGGTAACGTTAAAACCAAGTCTGGAGACTTGATTGTCATCTTGGATTGGGCTGAGTTGAAATGGTTGAATCTTAGAGTCACCATGGGGTGTAAAAGACTGTCTGCTTTTATAGAAGGGAAGTCAAGGGCCTGCCTGCAGAGTTTTTTTTTCCCAGTGGCAGCAGAAAGGTTCCTTCACTGAACAATTTTAAAAGGGTGGTGGGAGAAAAATACAGTAAGTCCCCTGCATACAAACCTTCAAGTTTTGAAATTTCAGATGTGAACAAGTGTTTCATCAGCATCAGGCATGGGTGAAATTGCAGCTTGCCCTCCGTCTTCTGCTGATGATCCTTCTGCTCTTCTGGCTCCCACCTCCTCTCCCTCCCCCAGTAACTCTTCTTGCCTGTTCACTGGATGCCATTCCCTGTACGCCAACTGTTGTACTATACTACTGCACTTCTCAGGGTGCTATTGTTGTTCAGTCGCTCAGTCGTGTCTGACCCTTTGTGACCCCATGGACTGCAGCACTCTAGGCTTCCCTGTCCATCACCACTTCCCAGAGCTTGCTCAAAACTCCTGTCCATTGAGTTGGTGATGCCATCCAACCATCTCCTCCTCTGTTGTCCCCTTCTCCTCCTGCCTTCAATCTTTCCCAGCATCGGGGGCTTTTCTAATGAGTTGGCTCTTCACATCAGGTGGCCAGTGTATTAGAGCTTCAGCTTCAACATCTGTCTTTCCAGTGAATATTCAGGGTTGATTTCCTTTAGGATTCACTAGTTTAATCTCCTTGATCTCAGACTACTATACTCTAAGATTAAAACTTTTATTTTTTGCTTTTTATGTATTATCTTTCAGAAAAGTATTATAAACCTATTATACTATAGTGGCTACCCGGTGGCTCAGACAGTAAACAATTTGCCTGCAATGCAGGAGAAGTGAAGTGAAGTCGCTCAATCGTGTCTGACTCTTTGCGACCCCGTGGACTATAGCCTGCCAGGCTCCTTTGTCTATCAGATTCTCCAGGCAAGAATACTGGAGTGGGTAGCCATTTCCTTCTCCAGGGGATCTTCCCGACCCAGGGATCGAACCCAGGTCCCCCACATTGGAGGAAGACGCTTTAATTTCTCTGAGCCACCAGGGAAGCCTGTAATGCAAGAGACCTGGGTTTAATTCCTCGATCAGGAAGATCCCCTGGAGAAGGGAATGGCAACACATTCCAGTATCCTTGTCTGGAGAATCCCATGGACAGAAGAGCCTGGTGAGTTACAGTTCATGGGGTCACAAAGAGTTGGACCCGACTGAGTGATTAAAACATACTACAGTACTATATAACTGATTGTGTTAGTTGGGTACCTAGGCTAACTCTGACTTACGAACAAATTAAACTTATGAACGCATTCTTGGAACAGAACTCATTTGTATATAGACTTACTGTAAATGGTTTTGATCCACAAGTTGTGCTTGTTCGACATAATATAGATGAGATGTGTTTTGTTTGGCAGGGGTGTTAGGTGTGTTTCCACAGTTGTTGCCATAAATCAGGGCTTTCCAGGAGAAGGGATCCCCTGCACCAGGGTTAGTGGGGGGTGGTAACCGAGACAACCAGGCTGCAGCTCACCAGGTTCAAGGCAGCTCTCGGTGCCTGTGACCCACTGGCCCTTGTCCCTAGGGAGTCACTAACCCAGTGCAGCAAGCTCTCCTCAGGCTGGCCCAGGCAATTGGAGCTGTGTCCTGGTGTCCTGGGCACCACAGTGGCTCCCCTGACCAAAGCAGGAATGGAATCACTACCAGTCCAATTGGAATCCAGCGCCCACTCAGATGAAGGAGTTCAGCTCCAGACAAGCAGAGCGTGATCATCTTCTGGGCAAGGACCCTAGGGTTCACAGCAAAAAATAAAGCTAAAGAGGGAAAGAAGAGCTTGGCATTCCCATGGGTTGCTGACCATGACCTCAACAGTGTCGGCGAAGCCTGACTTTGCCTCTGTGATGAGCACCGTGCTGTGCTCAGTTGCTCCGTTGTGTCCGACTCTGCAAGCCCATGGACTGTAGCCCGCCAGGCTCCCCTGTCCATTCTCTAGGTAAGAATACTGAAGTGGCTTGCCATGCCCTCCTCCAGGGTATCTTCCCACCCCAGGGATTAAACCCAGATCTCCTGCATTGCAAGCTGAGTCTTTACCATCTGAGCTACCAGGGAAGTCCAAGATGAGCACGAAGGACTGCCATTTAAACTATCCCGGACAACTGTTTCTATTTCTATGATGGTCTGTGTCTTTCTTCAGGAACACCACAGAATGTCAGAGCAGCTGAGTGAGGTGTAGTTTCTCCACAGCTATGGTTCTGCGAAGGCCTTGCATTCATGGACTGCTGAGAATCTGATGGGTTCTATGGACCCATTGCCCAGAAAAAAGTGTGCCTGGGCCTCACCTTCTTTCCCATCCACTTCCCAGGGACTGACATGCACTTGACCACCATTCTTGACCCCCTTGGTCCTTGCTGGTAGAGCCCACTTCCCTCTAAACAGGCTGAAAATACCAGATATTCTGGGTCTAAACTTCCCTCACAGCTGTGTCCCAGCCCTGGCCAATGAGACCAGGTCTACTAGGAGTAATGGAGAAAAGTCTGTCTTGGGACTTCTCTGGTGGTACAGTGGATAAGAATTTGCCTGCTAATGCAGCGGACACAGGTTTGATCCTTGGTCCAGGAAGATCCCACATGCTAAGGGCAACTAAGCCCATGCGCCGCAACTACTGAGCTTGCACGCCTAGAGCCCGAGAGCAAGAGAAGCTGCCACAGGGAGAATCCAGCACACCTCAGCTAGGAGAGTAGCCCCCACTCACTGAAACGAGAGAAAGCCCGGGAGCAGCGACAAAGACCCAGGCAGAAATAAATCAATGTATAAAAAATCTTTTTTAGTAAGAAGAGAAGGATGAGGGGGCAACTCTCTCCTCCTTTGGATGTTGATGCTAGAAGTCCAGCTGCCACTCTATCACCATCGAGAGAAATAGCTGAATGAAGCAATCCTGCCACTGTCCACCTCTGGACAGTTCAGTTCAGTCGCTCAGTCGTGTCCGACTCTTTGAGACCCCAAGGACTGCAGCACGCCAGGCCTCCCTGTCCATCACCAACTCCCAGAGTTCACCCAAACTCATGTCCATTGAGTCAGTGATGCCATCCAACCATCTCATCCTCTGTTGTCCCCTTCTCCTCCCACCTTCAATCTTTCCCAGCATCAGGGTCTCTTCAAATGAGTCAGCTCTTTGCATCAGGTGGCCAAAGTATTGGAGTTTCAGGTTCAACATCAGTCCTTCCAATGAACACCCAGGACTGATCTCCTTTAGCATGGACTGGTTGGATCTCCTTGCAGTCCAAGGGACTCTCAAGAGTCTTCTCCAACACCACAGTTCAAAAGCATCAATTCTTCTGCGCTCAGCTTTCTTTACAGTCCAACTCTCACATCCATACATGACTATTGGAAAAACCATAGCCTTGACTAGACAGACTTGGTTGACAAAGTGACGTCTCTGCTTTTTAATATGCTGTCTAGGTTGGTCATACCGTTCCTTCCAAGGAGTTAAGTGTCTTTTAATTTCATGGCTGCAATCACCATCTGTAGTGATTTGGAGCCCCCCAAAAATAAAGTCTGACACTGTTTCCACTGTTTCCCCATCTATTTGCCATGAAGTGATGGGACTGGAGAGATGACATATATTATTATTGTTGGAACTGCTTTCCTGTTCTTTAAGATTTTTTAAAATGTAGACCATTTTTAAAGTCTTTATTGAATTTATTAAAATATTGCTTCTGTTCTGTTTTAGTTTTTTTTTTGTCTAAAAGGCATCTTAGCTCCCTGACTAGGGATTGAACCCATGTCCCCCACATTGGAAGGCAAAGTCTTAACCACTGGACCGCCAGGGAAGTTCCTGTTTTCCTTTTCTTACCCCTGAAAGCAGCTGCTGACTCAATGGATTCCCTGATGACCATCCAGCACCTTTTAAGAGTTCACAGACCCAGCGTTGGAAGCTGTGATCTAGAGCCTGGTCTCCTCATTCTAGCAATTGTCTTCTCGGGTCCTCAACTTCATCAGCTATCAGCTCACAGAAAGGCAAAGGCAGGCTACATCGGGGGTCTCCAAGCCACACTGGGCTAACTCTCTGAGAGAATTTGTACGCAAAGCAGTCTTCATATATGGGGGATGATGTGTAAGAAGCATCATGCTGGAAAACACAGGTTCTCAACCTGCTCAATTCCAATCTGTGGTGGGAACCTGGACAGTCTCACCTCTCCCAAGGCTGTTTCCACATCTGCTGTTTCACGCTACCTTGTCTTAAGGGACTGTATGTGTGTGCGTGCTAAGTGGCTTGTCACATCTGACTCTTTGTGATGCCATGGACTGTAGCCTGCCAGACTTCTCTGTCCATTAGATTTTCCTGGAAAGAATACAGGAGTGGGTTGCCATGCCCTCCTCCAGAGGACCTTCCTTACCCAGGGATCAAATCCAAGTCTCTTACATCTCCTGCATTGGCAAGCGGGTTCTTTACTAGCGCCACCTGGGAAGCCCATTCTTGTTTACATCTGTGGTTAATTTCTTCCTGATCACAGTCCTTTCACAGCATCAAAAATACAGCCCATCAACCAGAAGTGGTTCAGGAGATGAACTGGGAAGCTAAGGCTCTCTTCTTGTGTTTTGACAAAGACAGCATCGAGGGGTAGGTGGGTCCCGGATACCGAGGCCCAGCCACCTGCCCGTTGCTGGGGGAGCAGGGCAGGAGCCGGCACCGCCGTCTGCTTCTCACCCCCGTCCATCCTCAGTCTCCTGGCTGGTTCCCACCACACCACAGGCTTGACTGCCTGCTGGTTTTTTACACTTTGGGCTCTTGTTGGTTTAGAGAAACAAAATACTTCAAAAATTGTGTTTCTGGAATGCCTGTAAAGCACGAGCAGACACAGATCACAACAGCTTAAAGCTATGTTATTGGCTCCAAACCAAAGTCGCACACTGGCTTATTCAAATCTAAACAGCCCAGCCTGGTCTCTGGGTGAGCACCACATGGCTAAAATTAGACTGGCCATCTGCTGAGACAGCAGCTGGGCTATTCTGAGCCCCAGGAGGCCTGGCTGGAAGCAGGGCTGGGCCTGGGGGAGCACTGTTGCTGCGTCTGTCCCTTTACAGTTAAGGGGGTGATAGGGAGGGGCGGAGAATGAAGGCACACTGAGGGGAGGCCGGTGTCACTGAGGTTTCACAGGAGACTGAAAGTGTGGGCATAAGGTCACCTTTATAACCTTGGGCTTTTCTTCCTGATGCCTGGGTGGGGAAGATCCTCTGGAGAAGGGAATGGCAACCCACTCCACTTTCCTGCCTGGAGAATCCCATGGACAGAAGAGCCTGGAGAGTTATAGTCCATGGGATCACAGAGTTAGACACGGCTTTGCGACTCAGTTTCACCTTTCTTTCACTTCCTCCTGATTGTCCAATGGCTCCCAATGAGCAGAGGACTTATTCCTTAGTCTTGTTCCTTGGTTTCTCCTTTTTTCTCTTTTTTTTGGTCGCACTTCATGGCATGAAAAACTTTCCCACCTGGAATCAAACCCGCGCCTCCCTATAGTGGAAGGGTGGAGTCTTAACCACTGGACCACCGCTGCTGCTGCTAAGTCGCTTCAGTCGTGTCCGACTCTGTGCGACCCCATAGACGGCAGCCCACCAGGCTCCCCCGTCCCTGGGATTCTCCAGGCAAGAACACTGGAGTGGGTTGCCATTTCCTTCTCTAATGCATGAAAGTGAAAAGTGGAAAGTGAAGTCGCTTAGTCGTGTCCGACTCTTAGCGACCCCATGGACTGCAGCCTACCAGGCTCCTCCGCCTGTGGGATTTTCCAGGCAAGAGTACTGGAGTGGGGTGCCATTGCCTTCTCCGACTGGACCACTAGGGAAGCCCATTTCTCTCTCTTTTTTTTAAACTGGAGCTTCCTGTTTCAGCTCACACCCCAGGCAAAGGTATCCGTTAGGATTTCAACAATAATGGCTGAGGTTTACTGAGGGCATATCAAGGTCAGGAACCGCGCCAAGTACTTTATAGGAATTAGCACACACATTCTCAGAGCAACTCAGAGGTTGGTACCAAGAGATTTCAGGCATTCAGAATGGCTAGATTTTTCCTTTTTTTGACATTCTCCTTTTAAAATGTATTGATTTATTGCAGCATTGGGTCTTGGCTGCTGCGCACGGCCTTCCTTCTCCAGTCGAGGAGAGCAGGGGCTACTCTCTAGTTGTAGTGCCCTGGCTTTTCATGGCGGTGGCTTCTCTTGTTGCGGAGCATGGGCTCTTGGTGTGCAAGCTTCAGTAGTTGCGGCTCACGGCTTTAGTTGTCCTGTGGCATGTAGACACTGTCTCCTTGATTGGTGGGTGGATTCTTCACCGAGCCACCAGCAAAGCCCTGATTCATCTTTCTGCAGTCAAGAGAAAAAGCCCTGATTGAAAGGACTCAGATGACCCTGCAAAGTCAGGGGTTCTCTCCTTTGGGCCCTGAACCTTGCTTCCCTCAAGCTGAACCCACCACCAGTTCTCAGGCAACAGCATCCCTGAGTTCAGGATCTACTGAACTATGGGAGCTTGGGGGTACAAATGTAACCTTATTGACATCTGGCTGTGTTGTGCTTAGTCGCTCAGTCATGTCTGACTCCTTGTGACCCATGGACTGTAGCCCACCAGGCTCCTTTGTCCATGGGGATTCTCAAGGCAAGAATACTAGAGTGGGTTGCCATGCCCTCCTCCAGGGGATCTTCCCAACCCAGGGATCAAACCCAGGTCTCCCACATTACAGGTGGACTTTTTACCATCTGAGCCACCAGGGAAGCCCCAAAATAATCGAGTGGGTAGCTGATCCCTTTTCCAGGGGACCTTCCTGACAGAGAATTGAACTGGGGTCTCCTGCATTGCAAGGGGATTCTTCCCCAGCTGAGCTACCAGGGAAGCCCCATATTGACATTTATAGACACTTTATAAACAATTTTACATGTATAGGCCTTCTATCCCATCATCTCAAATTCTAGGCTCAGGCCACTCAGGCCAGTTGTCTACAGCCCCCTACCTGGTTGTTTCAGTTGTTTATGCTCGGGTCATAAAACCACAGTTGTTACCTCTAGCTGCTTCTTTCCTATTTCTGCCGCCCTCAGTCTGAACCTTAGCTGATGTTTTTGACCCGGTGAAGTGCCCAAACCATCATTCCTGAGGGTCAGGTCCTCAACAGCCCCACCACTGTCATGGGCTGCTGACTTCCACTGACCAAAGCTCCCCGCCTCGCCCCCATCCAACTACGCCATGGACAAGGGTGATGCTGAGAAGCCCCTGGGCTGCAGACTGTCCTTTCACCTCCAAGGTCCAGCGTCCCAATCTCCCACTGGGTAATCAGTCACACTAGCCAGTAGAGTAACCCCTTTCTCTGCTTGTGGGGATTGTGGTTCTTAGAGCCCTGAAGTGGCATCCTCATCTCGGAACCACTGTTGTGGCCCCTAGGGAAGCATGTCGCCCTCAAGCCTTGGACTTCCAAACCAGCAGAGCTCCAGGGGAAGTCACATGTGGCAATAGTCAGGAGCTTTGCCCACACTAGCCCCTGCTTCTAGGACCACAGGCTGGTATCTGATCTAAAACATTCTGGGGGACTTCCCTGGCAGTCCAGAGGTTAAGACTATGCTTCTAATGCAGGGGGAGAGGGTTCGACCCCATCAGGGAACTAAGATCTCACAGGCCCTGTGGGGCAGCCTCACGCCGTTTGGCACACTGGCTCAACTTTAGGAGCCATTCCACTTTCAATGAGGCCACTTCTGGGTGAAGGGACATGTGGCAAAACCAGTTGACTTATGGGCAAGAGCCCACTGCTGCAAGGTGAGACCCCCTGCCCAGAAAGGCACAGTGGCGGAATAGGGCTATGCCCAAGTGTCCCCATCACCAGCACTGTCCACCAGTCGGCAACCTCTTACCTGAGGAAAACGTTTGCAGGCCATTATCCTTTTATTTTCCAAAATGAGTCTCCAAAAACGTACCTGCTTATAACCTAGATCCTGGCCTGGCTTTGCTCTCCTAAGCCAGAGAAATGCAAATAGGAGCTGCCTGATGATCTTTCAGGTCTCAGAGGTTACTGGGCAGAAGTGAGGAGGATGGTGGGATGTTGGTCATCACTGCTTTGGACCCCACTAAACCAGCTATAAGCCCCCAGGAAGCCACAATATGAAAAGCCTTACTTAGAACACCGTTCCTTTAAAAAACAACTCTCAATATTTGGGGAATTGAAGAGGAAGCAATGCTACTTTGGAAATATGAAATCCTTAAAGTAGCTGGGTGGTAAGGAGAGTAATTAAAACTAGCCCAACAGGTCGGAGATAAATCTATCCCTCATATTCAGATCTTCATGGAGAGAAGACACAGGGTGTCTGGAGCAGGTCAAAGGGCTTTCAGCGTGAACACAGAACACACACTCTGCATGTGCCAGGGGCCAAGCTGCTACTGGGCTTAACTAAGGGGACCCTAAAAGCAGTGTTTTGGGGTTCACCCCAGTGCGAAGCTCCAGTCATCACATCACTATAGCAGCTTCAGAGGCCTGCTCTCACAGGGTTGTTCGAGGAGCTGTTCTCAGCCTCCAAAAGAGGGCAGTGAGAGAACTGCCAATGCAAAACCTGTTGGTTAACACTGGAGCAATGGGTGATACTTCTGCTTAGAACATTTAAACCACGGGTGTGCGCCACGCTGTGTGGAACAGTGTGGACTGAAACGTGAGCCAAATGCTGTCTCTGGCAGCTGAGGCCGTCCAAGGGCATTTCCAGGCAAAGGCAGGAGAGCGGGCAGCTCCCAGCAGAGGCCCAGGGCTGCACCTTGGCTCACCAGGCTTCTGTATGATTTACAATTTTAAACTAACTACACACATTTTAGCTGCTAACCTGAATTTTTGTAAAGTGAAGAAAGAAAATAAAAATATGAATACTGAAACATAACATGGCAGGTTCCCTCTTTTAGCAGAGAAGTATGGAATCAGAATCTCTCTTTAAGAAAGAAATCAGTTCTGATTATAGAAAACCCATTAAGCAATCATTCCAACCTAAAAATACTCTGTTTAATCAGGTACTGTGGTGCGGGGAGGGGTGGGGGCTGGTAATTGCCCTTCTCTGTGCAATGGTGAGGAGTACAGAAAATTCAGGATCTAGGGAGCCTGAGAGCATCACTGAGTGGCCAGCTAACCAGGAGATGGGCCTCAGGTTGATTTTGCTAAGGATTTTCATCAAAAGTTAAGGACACCAAACAAAAGATAAAGAAGCTGGTCTGCCCGTTTCTGAAATCTGACGCCCTAACTTGGGTTTGTATGGCCCTCAGATTTTATTAACTGCAGAAAGCCACAAGCATGGCTACCATGAACAGTCACAGCTCACAAACAACACCTGCTGCTATCATCAATTCAATGCAGCTCAACTCAGAGAATGTGTTTTTCTTCTTTCCTCTCTGGAATGACGTCTTTGTTTCTCTGACCCAGAACACCTGTGTTAAGTCTGGGGCTGGACCACAGCTCATTCTGAGGCCTTCTCTTACCCGTGACTCTACCTTCTAGCCCTCACTTCCCATTCTCCTTCTGTAGAAGGTTTAAAGTGTCATAAGATACCATCCTGGCTTTCAGGGAACTTAAATATGTAAATATTTAATAAGCACCATGCTCAAATACACAGTAGTGGTAGGAGGCAATATAGTATATGTAAGATAACACTCCACAGAAAGGAAGAGCATGCTGACACGGGTTTTATCACCGCTAACTATCTGATAAACTGAAGAGAAAGAAGCATGGTCTCCTATGCTTGGCTTTCTGTTACTCAGATGGGGCTTTCCTACTGGCCACTGCTGTATGTTGCCTGGCACATTCTGGGGTTTCATGGATACGGGTGCAAACAATCCCCCTACAGTCTCTATGGACCTTGCACTGTGAAGATTAATAGATCCGCAGTCAGAATGAGACCACACACACGTAAGGACAGAAGCCATTTCCATTTTAATCCAGAATTACTATTAGCCCTTTGGTATTTTGGTGATGCTAGTCTTAATTGAGAAGACAAAATTGCTCAGAGGAAAACAGAATTTCAAATGCAATCTAAACTACGTATTCCAAGAACTTCCACATTCGAGAGTTTATAGAAAAGGAAAGTGCCTTTTGTTTCTCAGTATGAGAAATTGTTAAAGCTCCTCCCTGTGGTCTCCCAACACTTCTCACAGAAAAACAAGAGGCTGAAACGGTGACAACAAATACAAAATTAAAAAAAAAAAAGGAAATTTAAATAGTATGAAATTAGTTTTTATTTTGACCTCAAAATAAACACTTAACATTTTTCCAAAACTAAAGATGAATACTTAGAAACAAGGGTAGAAGATTATTTTTTTCCTTCCCTGGGGAAACCAGTAAGGCAGAGGTTCTAATGTGGCTTGCAAGGCTCTTTCATTGGACTAATCTAGACACAGTTAAGACCCTCCCCAACTTTTCTCTATTGTCAGTTGTACCTACCAGGGTTATGGCTGGCAGGAGAAAAACCCCAAAACAACCCCCCGCCCACTCCCCAGCCCAACACAACATCAAGGGATTTGAAAAGTTGGGAAAATCGTTGAAACGTGTGACCAAGTGTTCATATAAAATCCTTTCTAAGGAGACTGAGTGAAGCTACTATGCCTCAGCAACTCAGCTGAGGTTTCTGCCTGGTCAGTCAGTGCAAAGCACGTCAGTCACCAGCCTGCACACCTCACAGCTCACCACAGGGATGTCTTAAAGTTGAACTTCAGCTTCAGCAGGTACTTCAGGTGCACCTGAGCAATGTCGTAGACAATGTACCTGGAGGGGAGGTATGTTAAGGTACCAACGCTTCCACAAAGGAGGGCGAGCTTACTGCCCATAAGCCGGCCTACGGCCACACCCCACAAACCCTCCCAGGTCAGGGGCTGGGTCTCTCATCCTGACCGGGGAGACCACTGAGGGGAACTGTTCCCCGTGAGACACACCACAGGACAGTCTTGAGCCAGCCCGCCCCTGGGTGAACTGGCTGCATTTAAGTGACTTCACAGCCCCAGACCATTGCTTGAGGCGTGCACAGCACACTCGTAAAAGGATACTCGTTATACAGCAGACAGGTGTCATTAACACCAGATGAAATCCCTGTCCCGAGAGGCACCTCCACACCATCCATAGTAATACTAGCCGATGGGTCAGGGGTAGTTTTCCCTAAACCTGCAGGACAGAAGGCAGACAGGATATGACTTGTGGAAACATGCCAAAAACGCTCCAGAGACATGAGATCTGTGTATACATTTAAAAGACATACAAAACCCAATACTGTGTCCTCCTTCCAGACATAAAGCTGTAGGTATACACCAAGTTCCAGCCTGATTTTCATCAGCATAGTAGCCCCCACCCTGCTTTCTGGTAAGCAGAATTCCAAAGCCCTCACTTCACCCAGGCAGAAGGAAGTCCTAAGTCATTACGGGCTATGAGCTATAGCAATTCAAGAAGCTCCAGGTACCGCTATGCCACCAGAAGGCCCTCAATACTGAAGCTCAGAGTCAGGTTAGAACCCAAAGCCAGTGCACCTGGTTATTAGAAGCTGGAACCAGAACTCTTCTATGGCATTTGTAAAAAACCAGGGTCATCTGTGGCCAGCGTCAAACATTAAAAAAAAAAAAAAAAAAGAACTTATAACAGCTAGCCACAGAAACTATGACTTTCAGGGAAAGAAAGCCCCCTCCCTGTGCCGTCCAGGGTATCTGCAGCAGCAGCTTCCGAAACACATTACCTTTGACACTGTGCTTGCCCTTGGGTAACTTGCTGATATGCGAAGCGTTTTTCAGTTCATACCTATAAGAGAAGGTAGTTTCAGAAGAGCCTCTAAGGTCACTGGGCTTTCAGACCAACAGTACGAACAGCAGAGCAAGGCCACAGAAGCTGCTGAGACTAACATTCAGAGAGCCCAGTCCACGTTCCCTGCTAGGAGCTCCCCTCTGCTTTGGTTCTAGACATAGAAGGTGCAGTCCCCTTTGAACAGCTGGTGCCAACGATCACTGCCAGAAGGCCACTTCTAGGAAAGGGCCTGATTAGAGCTATGGTGTAGCTGCTATTCTGGAACTTTGTCCAGTCCAGGACCCTGAGACCCCTCCTGGTCTATTACATAACCCTGCTCTCTTTGGGTTATGGTCTAAGGTGGACAACCAATCCAAGCTAAGCCAATCAGATTTTCTCTGCAAGGGATCTGCAACTGGGATTAAGATTCCAATTCAACCTGAGTTGGTCTCAGACAGGAAATCTAAATATCAGTAGGGGAACAGGGGCTACGAAGTAACCACCCTCTGTGCTTCCTAGTCCACAGGAAGAGCAGTTCCTGAGGCCTGGATGTCTTCCTGTCTTGGTTTCGTGAAACATTTCTGTGCCTCCCTCATTCGCTTAACTTGCATTGGTGTCTGACACCCACCGCCAAACTGGTGGATCCTCTTAACTGTGGTGGGGAATTTCCAGGATCACCCCTAGCCAGGGGAAGCTCCTTCCTGCAGCTCACCCCATCCACTCCCATCAAGTGCCACCAGCCCCAGAGCTGGGGTTACTCACATGTTTCCAAGGGCAACTTCTCCCAACAGGATCAAGCCTATTGGGTCTCCCTGGGACGTGTGGCAGTAGTTGGCACTCTTGGAGACCATGTCGGCGAAATAGATCCCCTTACCAAACATGTAGCCCGTCTGGAAGGATGGAAAAGGGACAGCTGAAAACCTTCTCACGGGAGTGCTGACTGTGAGCCAGGCGCCAAGAAAACAGCCGTGACAGGTTCCTAGCGGCCCCCACAGCGGGCAGAGGCCCGTGCTCGGGACCAGGTTGCTCAGATCCCAGCTCCACTTGCTGTCTAGGGGCTGTGAGAAGTCACTGGATCTCTCTGGACCCCACTTTCTTCGCTCAACTCGGGAAAAGAACCCTATGGGGCTGCTATGAAAATTAAACGAGCTACTAGCCGCTTCTTAGACCAGGGCGTGGCACATGTGAACGCCTTATAAACACGGCTATACTTTTTATTCCTTTAAGGGGAAAATGGGGTCAAGAGACATTAGAGTGCTTGCCGCTACACGGCACAGTGGACTCTGCCACACTGACGAGTCCAGTCATTAAGCACCTCGCTTTCTACAACTAGAGAACAAGGGGCCTGGCAGACCCTTCTTAAGTTCCTGCCTGTGGGTCATGTCTATAATTGAGCAGCTGACACAGCGGTCTGACTTGGGTCTGGGTCGGGCTCTACCGAGGCAGACTGGAGGTGCCGGGTTGGGAGGTGGGAGAGGCAGGTTGGGACTCAGCCTGGCCCGTGGCCAAAGTCTGTGCTCTCTGCCAGTCAACACCCAATTATCATTCATAGCAGCGTCTGGCAAACACTTCACTTCCTCTGTTCCAGAAACTGTGTGCAGCTTGGTAGTGAGGTCAGGAAAGGGCCGTGCAGCAACGCTCACCTTAACCACCACGGCTGCACCTTCATCTTTAAACAAGGCCACGTAGTCACAGAGGCACCCAGAGGCTTCCCACACAAGCACCCACAGGGCTCAAGTGGAGATGGCTGCAGGGATGGGCAGAGCCCACCCCTCTCCTGCTGTGGCTCCCAGGCCAGACACGTACCACAGGCGCTTCAGGTGGGGCTATCCGCAGACCCTGCGACAGGATGCCCGCAAAGTTGGTGGTCCTGGACCCATGCCACAGCAGCCTCCGGTTATGCAGCTGCTTAAACGGCTTGTAACGCTGGCTCTCCCCTTCGCGCTCTATCTTGAAGATCTGGTCGGAGTTAGTACATAAAAGAGAGAAGTGGAAGGAGCCACTGGTTACTATGGGGGAACTGGAAGATCCAACGAGACACATGGACAGAGCTGGGACACGTGAGGCCTTCTGCAGTATGTAAGGTGTTCCGGTCAGGCTGGGATGTGGCAACAGGCCACTCAAGGTCTCGTCGAGCAGGGACCAGCAGCTAAATTCATACTGCGTGCAGCAGAGGCACACCTGAGGCATTTTATTTGGATCTCTCCTAATAGTTCTTAGAACTAGGTTTTTGGAATGGTAGGTAGGAAATGTCCTTTAAAACAGAATAAAAAGCCAACCCCAAACAACAAGACTATGGACTTTTGTGTCCCACAAACAACTGCGTCACTTCCTCTGCTTATTTAAAGCAAAGCCAGCCGCTCTTTTCTACCCAGGCCCAGGTCGGAGGAATGGGCAGGGAAGAGCTGGCCAGACGCAAAGGGGGCAGAGGGAGGAGAGAGCCTTACGTCAATGACTTCTAAGTCGTACGCGTTGTGTGTGGTCGCATGAGTGTTCTTCACATACTTCCTAATGATCTCAGCTTCTTCGGAATCTTTGTCCACAACCTAGAAATAAAGCGTCTTGGAATCAGAGCCACACAGAGGCAGGGAGAACAACAATAGGCTCAGTTGCTGCACAAGTAATATATGGCTCACGTGGAGCCCGGGTGGAAGAGAGTCAGCCTGTGTTCCAGGCTCCCCACCTCCTCGGGCATCACCTGTTCGCATGATCCCAGCCTCCCTCCTGCCTTAGAACCCTATGCTTTGGGCCATCACAAAAGCTTGGAACGTGGGGCTCACCATCTGGGAGCAGGGAACCTCTACAATGAGGAGCTAGCTGGCTCTCAGGTAATAGTCCCCCTAACCATAACTTAACCAGGAGATCCTGGGGTCAATCCTTGGATCGCGAAGATCCCTTGGAGAAGGAAATGAATACTCCAGTATTCTTGTCTGGAGAATTCCATGGACAGAGGAGCCTGGCAGGCTCTAGTTCATGGGGTCACCAAGAGTCAGAAACGACTTTGCTTGTGTGTACTGAACTGAACCATGACTTAAAGCCTCGGGGCCAGGAGACACCCGGCAGCCAAGACTTGCAAACAAAAGCAGCAAGGATATGTCAGACTCTAGGGCTTTTGATGATGGTGATGGGTGCTCCACTTGAATCCTCAGGGACAGGCACATCACGAATCAGAGCAAATGTGCACTAAATAACGACAAATAATGGAATCTCTGCCTAAATCAATGAGTGTATGATGGGACTTAAAAGTCTAATCCAAAGTTCAGAGAATGCAGAAATTCTAGTTCTCCTCATTGCTTCTTAATTAAATGGTTTTACAATCATTAATGGAGACATTAACAAACCCTTCATGAAGAACCAGGCTGTTTGGTATCCTACCCTGCATACACCCACACACCACACAAAACCTATACTTTGTCCTAAGCATGGAGCAAAGGCTCTTTTTAATTATGTAAACACAGGACACCAGGCTGAACAGATCCCAGTGTACCTGAACTTCCTCACACTGCAGGGCAGGACATGGGCTGTGAAATGAGGCACATGCGAGATGAGACCAGGCTCAAAGCCAGGGCAAGCTTGCAGCTAAGGCAAAAATGTCTCCGGTTGGCCAAGGCAGGGTGCTTTCTGCCCAAGCCTCCAACAGATCCAAGTTCAAGAACTGTGCGCACCAACACGGCCACTCTGACTCCAGAGAACATGAATCTAGGCACTGCAGCTTTATTACAGCTGCCATCAGGCGCTTGCCTTGACTTGGATGCCTGCCTCATAAACAGGTGCTTCTTTACAGGTGAAGGCTCTGAGGTTCTCAGAGGACCACAAGCAGAAACACCTAGGAACCTTACCAGGATGGTCAACCTTGGACTCCAGTAATCTGTTTTAACAAGCTCTCTAGGAGATTCTGATGCATGTTAAAGTTTGGGGACCACTGTTCTTGGGACAGAGGGTCTGATGCTTCAGAAAGGGCGGGCCCTGTTACCTTAATGTCAGTTTTGAGCTTCTCATAGTTGACATCAATGGGGTCCTTGCTGCTGTCATCAGAACCACCCCTGAGTAGACTGTAGGCCACCTCAATGTCCAGCAGGTTGTCTAGCATTTCCACCTTGGCCTGGAGGAAAGGAAAACCTAGAGCTAAGTACAAGGTGAGGGAGAAAGACTCACCCAGAACCCAGACAACGTAACACAGACAGTGACGAGGTCCTGCCCAGGTGTCCAGAGACAGCCTGTTCTCTGTTCACAGGGAACACGCCTAAGGATTTCTGGAATGCTAAGAAGGCTCACTGAGCAGAAGAGGCAGCAACCACATGGCTGTGTGTGGGGGGGTTTCTCTCGCACACAATGGTGACAGGTGGAGACCTCTCACTGGCTCCCTAATGAAGGATAGAAGGGAAGCAGAGACAAAGATGCTATGGTTCTTTTTCCCCAGACTGACGTGGTTCAGCAAGGGCAGGAAAACCTAACTGTTCTACCCATGGGCAGGCTCCAAATATGGGCAGAAACCCTACTTTGAAACGAGAGCCCAGCGGTGGGCCTCCGGCCCTGGCCGCTGCCCTCAGGGATCACAACACAGAGGGGCAGTGATGAGGAGTGACCCCCAATCCCGCACAGCCCAGACCAGCGGCTCCCCCTGGGCCGCGGTACTACCTGCACGCTGTTTGCGTTGTTCAGGAGCGGGGGCTTCTTCATCCCGAAGTCGTGGGGGATCAGGGTGTAGAAGCGGTTGGAGAGATCCAGGATGTGAGAGTCACTGCTGCCCTGGGACAGTGCCTTTGTGGGGAGGGAACAGAGGGAACAGCCTGAGGCACCGCTGAGCTCCCAGCACCTTCCCGGACTTTCTCCTCTGGAAGCCGGGTGCTGCCGCCAAGTCTGTGTGGCCAGGCCGGGAAACCACCTTCTGCAGCGTCTGTGACTCAGCTGGGCAACGGCAGCATCCCATCCTCAAACTGGGTGGCTCTGGACACACGGGCTTCCCGTACACGGTTTCACTTGTACAGACAGTTGTGCATTTATACACCCATAAACCCCACACCGCTATGCAAAACGTTCACTGGAGCATCTTGGTGATGGGCGCACTGGCTGTTGCTACCAAAGTCTTTCAACTTTCTGCATGTTTGAAAAGATTTCACAACAAACTGTTGGGGACTCCCGTGGTGGTCCAGTGGTTAAGAATCTGCTTTCTAATGGAGGGAATGTGAGTAAGATCCCACATGCCATGGGGCAACTAAGCCCAAGCGTTACCAACTACAGCGAAGCCTGTGCACTGCCACAAAGCACCCACATGTCACAACTAAGACCTGATACAATAAAAAAACAAAAACAAAAAACCAAAGCTTGAGGGGGAGGAAAAAAGACCCTTTGCTATAAAACTCAATCTGGCCCCCTTGGCCACTGACCTTCACCTTTAAGGCGGGGGCGGGGTGGGGTGGGCCAGGGCCAGCACAGAAAGGTGAGCCCCTCCCCACGCCACACTGCTTGTTAGTCTAGCTCCACGCAGAAGGTGCTCAGTAAATGCACAAAGAAACGGAGGAGCTGGACCTCTAGTCAGTGCACGCTCGGCAGACACCCTCGGTGCCTACAGGAGGGTCAGCACCTGAAGCCCTAGGTGGGCTTCTCACGGTGACACGGGCTTGTCCTTGTTGTAAACCTCTGCCTATGCTGCAGGCTGCTCTGTGCAACAGGCAAAGGACACCACCCCAGCCTCTCCGCCTGGACATTCTGGGATGAGAAAGAGCTCAGGCAGAGGAAAGTCTTTCAGGTCTCTGGCAGTGGGTAACAAGGAAAGAGTCTGATCAACTGATCAGGACTGGCTGTAACTGGATTTAACTGCTACGTTTCAAGGCCTCCTCTCCAGCATCAGCCAGAGTCCCCTGCCCTGGTCCAACTTCAGCGTTCTGTGTGGTTTTCTTTCATGTGTGACCCCCAAACACAAGTGGAACCCTCCAGGGCAGAGACTGGAAGACACTGGGGACTAGGGGACCTTGGGAGATGCTCAGCAAGTTGACATGGAATGAACATGAGCAAGAGCAATGAGATATTTAACTTACTACTTGATGATTTCCTAGTACCTGCCAAATAAACTCAGCCTCTCTTAAGGACACACAGAATAAAACAGAACGATTTCACGAGGCAGGAGAATGAAATTCCTCATCAGGCATATAGTGTTTACTTCATATCTGACAACTGAAAACACTGCTAATTCATTACCATTGTGATCATCTTACCTTCTTTGTCATACTTGGTGAATCAGCAGGAATCAGTATGTCTATTTTCTTAACCTTGAGTTAAATGTACTGCTGCATTCCCCACCCGAGGATGAGAGGCAGCCTGGGAGATGCCCCTGCCCCCGACATGGGGCAGCTGGGGGAGAGGTTGGTGTCTTACCTGCTGGACCTCACTGAGGATGGAGTACGCAGCCTGGATCTGCCTTTTGCTCAGCTTCCCCAAGGGCATCTTCTGAAGGTCAATCTGAGGAGACAGGGGGATTTTTTCCCTTTGAAAGTTGGGCATTGTCTGGCACGATAATGGGAGAGCCAGACCGAACATCATCCCAGGCCTCCTGGGCTCCGAAAGCAGCAGACAGAGTCTGTTTGGTCCTCCTAAGGAGACCGGTGACCCAATTCCACAGGCTCTGCAGCCCTACCAGTGCAGTGGATGGGGGTCTGTGAGAGAAGACTTGTTCATTTATGGCAGAGATAAGCCAAGCCCCTACCCTTGCACTGGGTTTGAAACAGTCCCACACTTCTGGAAGAAAACACAGCAGGACTCTCATCTAATTCCCAAGTGAGGCCCTCCCTGGGGTCTCAGAGCCAAGGCCATCCCCAGCCAGAAAATAACCATAAAGCGGTGAAAATTATTTTTAAAAGGACACACTCCTGAACATACATACTGACATCAAGCTAACAATGTACCTACCCCTCAAATCAGTCACCCTAAAGGTTAAACATCTGTCCCTACAACAGTGCTGCTCACAACACCCTAGAACCAGTAGGAAGGCAGGGAGCTGGCTGCAGTGGGAGAAGCATGAACTCTGTGGCCAGGGGTCTGGTCACCAGCTATCGAGCGAGGCACCCACTCCCTATGGGAGTGACCTGCCTGAATGCTGGCTAGGCTCCCTCCTCTGTCAGCCCCGCCATGGGGCCCTCTGCTCTGAATACTGAGCTGCTATCTCTAGGGTTGTTCCCAGCAGGCCTCCTGAGCTCCTGGCCCGAGACTGCACTCAGCCCATCTTTGGGGCTAGTATCTGCGGGGCCTGGAACAAAGATGGAACTGGACAAGCACTCAAGAAGTGGAACTGCTATCTGATTAGATGAAATATTAAGTGGATGTGAAGGTGCTCACAGCCCAACAGGCACCGATCAGGGACCAGTGGTGACAGCGTCTGCATTCTCAGTACTGCCCCTCCATCCATCCCCAGGGAGAGCTGGTTTCTGGGAAGAGTTAAACAGTTGGAGTGCAGTCCAGGTCATAGTATAGTAAAAGAGCAGAGTGACCCAAGCATGGACTGTGAGTTGGCTCTAAAGCAATTCTAAAGAGGGAACTCCAGAAGACACGCTCCAAGAGTAGTGTGACCAGAGTGACAGCAGCGACTCTGAGGGAAGCATTTCCCTGAGCTGGGTAATTCTGGTGCTTGTTTTACAAAGACCTGGTTTCTCTAACCTACACCCTCAAATGCACAGACACAGCCCACAAGAACAAGGGAAGGGCTCAACCAGCAGAAGCCACCTCCACTGGAGTGTGGGCTCTGGACTCAGTGCACACCCTCTCCGCCCCGGCTCCAACTCTGCTCTGGGCTCAGGACTCACCTGCCTCACCAGGAGCACACAGTGCCCCTGGTTACTATGTTTCCTTATCTACCTGGCCACCCCATCCCATGCAGAGTGCCCCACTCTCCACATGCTCAACCCACTTAGTTCCCTGTCTCTAAGTTGTTTTAGAGTGTGTGTGTGTGTGCCCAGTTGCTCAGTCACGTCTGACCCTTTGCAACCTCATGGACTATAGCCCACCAGGCTCCATTGTGCATGGGGGTTCTCTAGGCAAGAATACTGGAGTGGGATTGCTGTGCCTTCCTCCAGGGGATCTTCCCAACCCAGGGATTGAACCCAGGTCTCCAGCATTGCAGGCGGATTCTTTACCATCTGAACCACCAGGGAAAGCCCATTTCATAGTGTAAAACAATACTAAAAAAAAAAAATCATTTCACAGAAAGAGACTGGGTCTGATGACAGCTGAGAAATTCTATGAATCACAGAGAAGCCAGAGTACAGAAAACCAGAAAGGGTATGTGGGACCTTTCTTTTGAAAGATTCATGAAATGAAGATGCCCCTGCCCACTCCAGCACACCTCTTCTCTAGGCATTCTTGCTGAGCATGCCCGTAAGTTGTTCAAACCTGTCAGACCTCCCAGCCAGAAGCCTGGTTGTATATCTACTTGAACAAGATATCTGCACAAGCCCTAGCCATCTTCACACCTGTTAGGGGTTGTCTAAGACATGACCCAACACTGTAACAGCAGCAGAGCCCGAGCAGTCCTGCCAGGCTGGGCTTAAGACAGGGAGATGCAGGGCTGAGGAAGAGAAGCTGCTAGTGGTCTCTACAACCCAGATTTGTCTTGCCTTCTCTAAGGCTGGCTGGAAGAAGCAGAGAGGAAGCAAGCTGGTGAAGGGGCGGAATGGTCAAGGCTAATCTGCAACTCTTGCACTCTGCTGGTCCCTGTTTTTTTTCCAAATCAGCTCCAAGCTTTGAGGCAGCAAGAACATTCATCTCCCAGGGGACAGAGAGGACCTGGCCCTGGCTGGTGGTCCCTGCCACTTTTCCTTGTACAGAAATATGACTGATTCACTCATCACTCCCCTCCCCCACCCCACCCCTATGATTGGCTGGTATGAATTTTATCTGATGAAGCAAGTGTCAGCTCTCTGCTGGTCATAGCAGTTCTTTCACTGTAAATGGGCTCCGTCTTGGACTTCCATGACAACTCTGCATGGCCTATTTGGTTGAGCCACAAAAGAACCATGCCCCACATGCCTTTACGCAAACTTCAAGGGAAAATGTGCAATGGGGACAACATACCATCTATTTCACAACAGGCCAATGATTCTCTGTGAAAGTGTAGGTACCCCAGGCCTCAGCACTCCTATATGTCTCAAGCTGAAGAGCAGCCATTGAACTCGTTGCCAACTCAGCACTCCAATCATCCACCCCAGCAAATGCTCACGAATATAACAAAAGTGCAATAACCTCATACTCCACCATGGCTTTCTTCATACTTTCTACATCAAAGATCATCTTAATGAGGTTCTGCACTGGCTTGGGGAGCTTGGACTTGGTGCCAGGGTTTACTGTCAACTTCTTCACCGCCTCTTCATCCTGTAGGGAAAATCAGGAGGAGACCCAATTAAACAACCCAAGCAAAGTTGTGGTAGTGTCATCTGGCAGAGAAAGGATATAGGACGGAGTGCCAATGGCAAAAAAGGTTTAAAACAAAAAAAAAAAGCTGCATGTAAAAGGTTTGGCATTAGTTGCCAGGAGAAACATGTTGAGTGTGGACAGGATGAGACTGCCTGTACACCCCAGATCTTCTTGGCTGCTCACGATTCTTATTTCAGACACCGCCGAAGCATCCAGTTCTGCACAGGCAGACCTGCAGGCACCCACACTCCCTCCCATGCTGGTGCCCTGTGCCTGGGAACCTGCCCAGTGCCCATTCATGCCCAACGTGGAAGTGCTGGCACCTACAAGGGCAAACCTTGGACCCAAGGCACACTGGACTGATGGACAAATTCTGCCTCCTTTCTTCTCTTACACTGCCTCACCCAAGAATGAATTCACACAGCCTTCTCTATAGTGCCAAAGGATCAAGCAACCAGTCCCACTTCCTGCCAGGTAGCTTGACAGTGTTAAAGCATGTACGAGCATCATCCCTACCCCTCACCCCTGCTCCCTGGGATTGCTCTTCCTAATATACTAACAACACAGGACTTTAACTCCTGCCAGCTGGGGATCCCAGGCTGAGCCAAGACCCTGCTTGAATGAGGGGAACTGGCGCTGGGCTTTGCTCCTGGAATCTGCTCGGCTTAATGAAGCTGCAGAGAAGAACCTGTGTGCTAGTGCTCAGGGCTGCTGCTGTCAGTGTTACAGCGGATCTACTCTAAATGCTGAAATACACGTCTTTACCTGTATTCTTATCTTCTAGCTGTAACTTTACTTGGAGGCAAACTACTAATATGTTAAAAAGCCTTATTTATATGCATATACTGTAACCAGGAACTCTAAGGATAGTAAGCAAAAAGGCATACAGATATGTACATCAGCATCATTAGCAAATACCTAGAAATAATCTAAATATCTAACTAGGGGATGGGAGAGTGTTGTTTGGTAAATTACAAACTACAGCCACCCACGAGACCTGGGTTTTGATCCTTGTGTCGGGAAGATCCCCTGGAGGAGGGCATGGCAACCCACTCCAGTATTCTTGCCTGGAGAATCCCATGGACAGAGGAGCCTGGTGGGCTACAGTCCATGGGGTCACAAAGTGTAGGACATGACTGAGCAACTAACACTATTACTACTCCCAGAGGATGGAATTCTATACAGACTTAAGAAATGATGCTCTAGTTCAGTACCATTTAACAGAGTAGCCCCTGGTTCTGACATGTGGTCATTCTGAATTGAGATATGTTTTAAGAGCTAGAAAAATATCAGCTATCAAAGACTGAGTTAAAATTAAAAAAAAAGGAAAGATATTTTGATATCAACATATCAAAATGATAATATTTTGGACATACTGGGTTAAATAGTATTAATTTCACTGTTCTTCCTTCATAAAATGTAGCCACTAGAATATTTAAAATTGCATAAGTGGCTGCAACTTTCCGTTGGACAGCAATGCTCTAGAGGACACAGGGAAATACTCCTAGAACATTAAGGCAAAACATGGGTGGTTGGTGACACAGTGTGTAAAAAAGACTCCAGGGCTATGATGGCTGAAAGCACCTGTCAACCGAAAAGAAGAATATACAGACGTATATCTTGAGCTTAACTTTTTTGTACCTTTGTACAACTCAGGTGCTAGCTACCCGTCCTTGCAGTTGAAAATGTGCATATAATTTACATGGTTTCTCTCTATCGTCAGCACATCCGTGGATTCAACCAACCATGGATCATATGGAACTATGGGATTTACAATGAAAAAATTCCACATGTAAGTGGACCCATGTAATTCAAACTTGTGTTGTTCAACTGTACATCTTTTTGAAATGCAAAAAATAAACTCAGTAGGGAGCACTGCTGAGTTAGACCAAGTACGTCCAATACTCAAGTCCAAGTTCTCTACCCCGACGTTATACAAGAGTTAATTTCTGTTTTTAATGGTAAAGTTCATGACACTCTATAAACTAGAGAACTTAACAGTTTATAAATTCTTCAAATCCCCCTTTGAGACATGTTAGACCTCAAAGATTTGAGTTAAAACCTATACCAGTGCAATAAATCTCGTTCCCTCTGCATGATAAATGTGCACCACCCCTCATTATAAAAGCAACAGGTTTTCATATAGAAACAATGTAAGAATTTTGTCAAAACAAATGGCCTCAACAGTATCAGTCAAGAGACACTGGAAGGTTGCCTGGTAATATAAAGGGAGATGATCAAGCTACAAATAAAATCAATGGGAAACTATCAGTTAATAATTTAGGACTAAAAACTGTGACCCAGTGTAGTCACTATAATTCTATCTTGATGATAGGTCATGTGACCTTCAGATAAGCAACCTCTATGACCTCCTCCTCCCTTGTGTTTAGGGAGCAACTTCAAAGACTGCTCCTTTGTGACAGTCTTGAAAATGCTCACACTGTTCTTACAAGCTTCACCTCACACTTCATGGAATAGATTTTATTCATGAAAGGGCATGGATTTTATGAAATGCTTTTTCTGTGTTCATTAGGATGACTGTGTGGCTTCTATCCTTTATTCTGCCCATGTTATACTACACTGATTTGATTTTTGCATGTTGAACCCACCTTGCATTCCTGGGATAAATCCTACTCAATTACGGAGTCTAAATCCTTGTGTGCTGCTAGATTCAGTTTGTTAGTATTTTGTCGAAGGTTCTGCATTTATATTCATAACTATATTGGTCTGTAGTTTTCCTGTGATGTCTTTATCTGTCTGTGGTTATCGGGATAATACTGGCCGTGTATAACGAGTTGAAAAGTGTTCTTTCCTCTGCTGTTTTTGGGAAGAGTTTACGAAGGACCAGTATTAATTCTTTAAATATTTTGTGGAATTCGTCAATAATGTCATCTGATTCATGGCAGGTTTTTAAAAGAAAACCTTTTACCAGCACTAGCAAGTGTCAGAGCATCATTACCTGGCCATAGTCAATCTCCAGAGGGTAGAACTTTTTGGGATGCTTCGTAAAGTTTTTAGAGTGCCAGGCATTTCCGGTTTTCTCTTCATATAATTTCATGAAATGTTCAATGGCTTCCTCCTTGGATGGCATCTGCTCCAGTTTGTTACTGCCAATCACCGTGCCCACACGGCCCCAGGACCTGAATATCCAGTACCTGTGGGAAGAGAAGAAGAGCATCAGATACAATTTTGCAGGTCATCTGGTCATATTTCAGGATAAGCTTCCTCTCTCTGCTATTTCCCTTGAGGGAGAAAAGAGCTGTAAATACCCCAAAATGATGGTAAGTGACAAAAAGGAACAAAAGGAACCAGTATTAAACAACTTTTATTTTAATTTCTATTAAACTGAGAGTCGTTAAGTAATTTAAAAATGCCCTTCCATATCATACTGGCAAGTGAGCTATAAAAAGTACCAAAGAACAGTTTAAACCTTGGATCTGGCAGCTGAACTTGAGTAAATCCTGAGGCCTTTACATGGTGGTGTAGTCACTAACTCACGTCCAACTCTTGCGACCCCATGGACCGCAGCTAGCCAGGCTCCTCTGCCCATGGGATTCTCCAGGCAAGAATACTGGAGTGGGTTGCCATTTCCTTCTCCAGAGACCTTTACCTAAAAACATCCAATTCCTTTCCCCAAATAAACACAGCAAGTATTACCCGAAAGTTATGCATTCATTAATGATAGGTACTAAAAAGAAAGAAGAACCTTTGATTCAGATCAGAGGCTGAGATACAATGAAATGGGAGGAGGCAGGGGAGTGGTCCACAGGGTCAGCCACCTACAGACCTAGGCTAATATCCTGTTTCCATCTCAAGCTAGAGCTGAGTCCCCAGTCCTCTAGGGGTGGGGCTGCCTAGCTTTGGGGGAGCGCATTCTTCTCAGTGAAAATCAAGGAGAAGTTAGAATCTCACAGCACAGTAAGGACAGATATAGCTGTAAAATCAGAGATTTCAAAGAAAAGCGGCGCTTCCTGCTGGCTTTCTGGGCTGCTGCCCCAGGCATGTAAGTTCATTTTCTGTTGGTCTTTTCCCCTCTCTGCAAATGTTTGGGAGATACCACATGGACCTAACTTGAAAAAAATCTTCTAACAGCCCATAATGCCATTTCCCTATAAAAACCCATAAGTCAAGGCCACCAGGATAAGCCACCCATTTGAAATCACCAGGATAACTTCTTGTGTGTTGGTAGTAGACAGTTCTGTTCTCACTGCCTGCGGTTGACGAACTACAACACTGTGTGTTTTTTACAAAAACCCCACTCCTCCTCCTGCACTCCAATACACAGCCAGCTTTTGGAAGTTATGTTTTACAAGCGAGAAACCCTATCTTCAAACCTCCAGCAAGAGTCAGCAGTAAACGAAACGATGTAGGATTTTATTTCTTTACAAACTCGGAATAGCCACACGGATGTTATGTGCCCTTTGAGGTTCACATTTTAAAACCTTCTTTCATTCATACGGATAGACTTGGCACTCTTTTGAGTTTTGGTTGTGCTGTGTGGCATGTGGGATCTCAGCTCCTTGATCAGGGATTGAACCTACAACCCCTGCACTGGAAGCATGGAGTGTTAATGACTGGACCACCAGGGAAGCCCCTGAGGTTCACACTTTAAATGACAGGTTTGTGAGAAGCTGAAGAAATGGGAAGAGCCTGAGCCTCCCAGTGCCTACAACGTGCAGCTGCCGAGATTTGCCAGTTGCTGACATACTCTCAGGGGTCTGCCTTTCAACTAGTAAAGCTCTTTTGAATCTCTTGGACTTCAACCGGTAAACTATTTCCATTTGCTAAAAAGAAAAGGTCAAGTTCAAAATAAAAAGTGCTTTTCTGCCACCATTAGGGTTTAGCAAGAGTTCCTTTCACACACCTCTGTAGCTCCCATTCCACGGTGGCTGTAACAAGGGCCCATCTGCATGTCGGAGGACCACGTCGACTAGGTAAGTACGGGCAGTCAAGCCAGCCCAGTCTCTCAGCACACCAGGACTGGCTCTTACCTGGCTCCATTATGTTGAAAATAAAAAATAAACAAAGAAGCAAACCCAAACGCCTTTGGTAACCCAGCAGTCTGAGGTGACACAGATGACCGAGGACAGCAAAGCTGTCCAGGGCCCACGGCCTCTTCCCTCCTTCACTGAAGACGTCTCCGCACACCTATGATCGTCAAGAGGCGGCTCGTCCCCAGCTTCGCAGACAGCCCGGCTCCGAGAGGCCTTACTCTCAGGAGCACGCTCCTCTGGACACTTCCCCGCCCCCTGGCGCACCTGCTCTCTTTGTCATCCTCCAGAAGCTGCAGCTTGTAATAGGAGTTGGTCCCTTTGACGATGTCCACGAGCCCAAGGGTGGCGCTGAAGACCTTCCCACCTTTCTCGAGGACGTGTGCGTTGTGTTCCAGACCTGTCAGGACAGAGCTCCTGAGAGTCTGCCCCCATGGTGGGGGGAGGGAGGGGACCCAGCTGGTTCCCCAGGACCAGGGAACCTGGCAGCCCACTCTGTTTACTCCCATTTCCTCACCTGAATCAGGGTCGACGGCTGCTCCTCCTTTAAGAGTTAATTTCATCCTCTTTTCAGATTTGTTGGTACCTTGGAAGGAAACAGAGAAATGCAAACATTAAATAAACCGGAAAGGGGAAGGTGGCAGGTAGTGCAAGTGAGTCATCTTTGCCTGTATCAGAGTCAACAGGGGATGTGTGTTGCCTTTCACCACCTGAAGTTACTGCCATTCTACGTCAAGGGAAGAGGAACCGAGAAAGCTGGTGGGGACAGCACTCATCAGACCACTGGGGCACAAAGGCAGAGGCTCTGCACGGGTGGACCCGATGGGGCCGCTCAGGGCCTCACCTTCCTCCTTGATGGGACCCTTGCTTTTCTTGGAGGGCGCGGCCCCCGACTTCCCCCTTGGGGCCACTGCTTCAACAGGCTCCACCTTCACCTCGGCCCCCCAGGGGGACAAGAGGTGGGTGGAGAGCAACTCCTGAAGGCTCTTGGTGGAGGCAGAGATGTCCTGGAGGAAGTCCTCAGACACGACGCGGATGTTGGCTTCTTTTACTTCCTCCATCTTTTTATTCATCTTGTCCACCTCCTCTGTTCAAATTGGAAGGAACAAAAAGCGAAATCTCAGATTACTCCAGTGTCGTTACTCGCTTGGTACTTTCCTCCCCACTCAGTTTTGTTTTCCTTCAAAATCTAGCACTCAGGAACTTTGCTCACTTCGACAATTATCTGCCACTAGCAACAACCCTCCTTTTCTAAGGTGTGATGAATGAGAGCTGCTTTCTCCAAACCCTTCTACAGAACCAGATGTCAACAAGGATTTCACAGAAAAGGTGAGTCAGGTTTGTATGGGAAAAGTGGTGTAGTGCTTTCTGCTCTTGGAGACTTAAGATGGTCATCAGTGTAATAAACCTGCAAAGAAATATGTGGACCCTCTGAACTGTGCATTTCAAGCCTGCTTAAGCTGTGAACTTTTGTTCTAGTGGAAAATCTACCAACATCTTGTGAACAGTGCTAAGCGACAAGAAGAGTGGGCTGGTCTTCAGGCAAGTGAGCACAGACCACTACCCGGAGCAAGGCCAAGTTATGAGAGCCCATGCCCCTTCACAGAGAACCTGAACCATGCCCACAGTAAGAGACCCACTTCTAGGGTCCCTGTGTGTGTGTCGGACACTGGGCTCAACACAATCACGAGAGACAGACAGGGTCCCCCTGGTTCTCAGGCCAGTGAGACTTACTTTTGGTGCTGATACACAGGGAGGCCTTGTTGGCTGTCCCTGTCAATTTCCCCCCGAGTTTCTCGATGGTGGCCTTCACTTCATCCTTGTTCTGGGAGAGTTTCCCAAGAGTCAGGATCTTCATGTTGGATAATGGCTTGTCTGGAATGGAAAACAGGATCATGAGACAGGGCTGCTGCCTGTGGTAGGGAAGAGCAGAAAACTAGGCAGCAGCTCCCAGGGAAAAGTCAGACAGGCTGCAAGGCCCCTGAACGGCCTCAGCACCCTCTCTGATAAGGGAGAAATGGGTCTCCTTAGGGAAAAGGCACATAAACAGCAAAGAGCTAGAGTACCAGGAAAGCAGAGGACAGCAAACCGCAGCCAGTCCTCGGCACAGCAAGGGCCAGCTGGGGATGAGCCATGCACTGATACCGTTCTACAATTAGGCCATGAGCAGGGATGTCTGGGGGCGTCTGGGTCTGCACCACAGACAAGGAAGGACCAGGGGTCTGGGCAGTGGTGGGCAGCCAGAGTCATCATATTAACTCGCAATTCCTTCTGTTATTTTTCCCCCCCATTCCACAACTAAAAACAAACTACAATCCTCATAGGACACTTATTAATCAACCCTATTTGAAAAATCAGTCTCATCTACCAC
This sequence comes from Redunca redunca, assembly GCA_006410935.1. Lineage (NCBI taxonomy): Eukaryota > Metazoa > Chordata > Mammalia > Artiodactyla > Bovidae > Redunca > Redunca redunca. Next base: position 232,357 of record SJYQ01008866.1, on the reverse strand, counting down.
TGGAAGCACTGGTCAGCAGGACCACACCAAGCTGAGATGGATTCGGGCACTGAGAACCTTGGCGTTTCAGGTGTTCAGCACTAACCCCAGGCCAGGAAGACCTGGATCAGGAGTGTGCCTTCTATTTGTTGCAAATGGAGATGCATAGAGCTAGTGACACGTTTCCATAAGTGATGCTGTGGAAACCTTTAAGCCATCCCTGTGAGAGTCCCTTGGATCGCAAGATCTAAAGAGTCAGTCCTAAAAGAAATCAGTCCTGAATATTCATTGAAAGCTGAAGCTCTAATCCTTTGGCCACCGGATGGGAAGAACTGACTCACTGGAAAAGACCCTGATGTTGGGAAAGATTGAAGGCGGAACAGAAGGGGACAACAGAGGATGAGATGGTTGGGTAGCGTCAACGACTCGATGCACGTGAGTTTAAGCAAGCTCCGGCAGTTGGTGAAGGACAGGGAAACCTGGTGTGCTGCAGTCCACCGGGTCGCAAAGAGTCAGACATGACTGAGCAACTAAACTGAACTGTGAGGGGGGAACAACCAGGGACACCCACAGGGTTAGGGTTTAACTGAAAGCTGGCCGAGGTCTCCAAAGCGAACAGAACCACTGGGCTGTGAACTGCAAGTGAGGGGAAAGCAGAGGGGACCCTCAGCGCAGGGCCTGGATGCTGACCCCACCAGCCCACCTGCAAACAGCAGGGTGACTCGGGATGACCACATGACCTCTCCCCGGGGGACGGAGGGAGGGCACTGGTGGGCTGACATTCACAGATGAATCCTCTCCCTCCACCTGCCACACGGTGGCCACAACTATGCCACATTATCTCTGAGTAAACAAAGACAGCGGCCCCTTTCTGCCAGGAAAACACAGGCTGATCTCCCTGTCTTTGCTGGTGTGGAATACCTTTCACGCCGATCACAGAAGGGACAGAGCCCCAGTGTCACATTAGGCTCAGAATGAATGGTGGGGGAGGGGGTGGGGGTGCTGCCCAGAGGCAGAAAGGGGAGGCCTAGACTGACTCTGCTCAGCAGTGCAGACTCAGGCAGGCTTCTCAGAAGCCCCTCCCCAGCCTTCCTCCTCCTGCCGGCAGTGGGGCGGGGAGAACAAGGGCAGAGTTTCCCCATGGGATCAGCCAACAGGAGAAGAACCCAGCCGGATCCCCTCTCCCCACTAAGCTCAGGGTCCCAGCCCTCCCCCCCCAGGCTGGGCCCGGAGCTACTGTACCTGGGGGGCCAGAGTGCACAGTGGCAGGCGCTGAAGCTGTGGAGGGTGGGGGTGCTGCCCCCACCGGGGCGCTGCTCTCTGGAGGGAATATTCGGTCTTGCTTTTTGATCTTCAGTTTCTTGAGATAAGAGATTTCTCGGAATTCCTAAAGAACGTAAGTTATAGTTAAACTAGTTCTCCCAGAAAATAACCAACTGACAGAGCAAAGAATTTGAGAATCTTTTTCTTCTTACAATAAAGAATAACAAAATAGGAAGACTGGAGGCTTTCGGTATGAAATACAGTTGATATAATGTTTCAACAACAGTTGAAACACTGTTGATATAGTACTTATTACTAGTGCTTCTACATTTATAACAGAGCTGGTACTGTGACGGTTTAAGAAGAAAAATATTTTCTTTAAAAATAAAGAAGAAAAAAACCTGTTGATTATCTGGTCAGGGGACCACTGCTAGAACCTGATTACAACCCTCAGGCCTCACTCTCGAGTTGAAATCCTAAGGGTCAAGAGGCGTTGTCCTGGGGTCATATGTCCTTTCCATGACCAAAAGCCCCCCAGACTCTCCACATTGCGGGAGACAGGTTATTACCTAGAAGGAAATCAAGGCAATTCTCTTCCCTTCCTAGAAGAAGCGACTGTGGATGCAGGTGGCCCGACAATGGTCCGTGTCCACCTGCACCCCAGGGGTCACCATGGGCTCTGCTCTAAGTGGTCACGCAGGAAACATCACATGCATGAGGCTCAGGGTTAACAGATCCCTACTCTCCTAAGTCTTCATCCCACCAACAAAGAGTCCTTCCTCACCAGAGCACACGGACCTCTGCTCAATGTTATGCGGCAGCCTGGATGGAAGGGGTAGAATGGATATGTACTTATGTATGGCTGAATCCCTTCACTGTTTATAACACTGTTAACTGGCTATACTTCAATACAAGATAAAAAGTTAAAAAAAACAAACAGTCCTTCCTTGCTAGATCCATGGTCAATGACCATCCAGCAGATAAAACATATGCTGGGCATCTAACATGTGCCACACATCACAGTGGGTTTAAAAGAGTTTTGGCCTTTGAGAAACAAACTCAGCCTTGACTGAGAGTCAGACATAAGAAGGCAACTTCCATATAGGAGCTGGCTTCTAAACCAGGGGTGTGCTAAAGTGATGCAACACTGGGAATGCTGGGAGGGCTCCTCAGAGGCAGTGACCTGCTCAGCTGGCTGGAAGCTGAAAAGCAGGCAGTTAAGGAAAAGCACTGGACGGGTATTGTGATGTACTGGGAACACACAACTGTAGTTGGTTCCCCACTGCGGAGTGTGTAATGAAAGAGACACAGATGAGGATGGACTGGGGAAGGGGTGAGATGGAGACAGAGAACGTGAGTCGAGCAGGGAGAGTAGTAAGTGAAGAGGAATAAAAGAGCCAAAGAGGGGCTGCAGAAGGCAGCTGGAGTCAGATCACGGAGGGCTTTGGGAAAGGGGGTTTAAGCCAAAGAGATGCCCCTGGTGGCTGCACAGTCCCTACAGAGGGCCTGTAAGTCCACGGGTTCGCCTGGGCAGCAAGCACTGTTGACCTGACAAAATATCTTGCATATCCAGGTATCCTTTTATAATAACCCCTAGAAATCTACACATAGATGCAGCGCAACTGACATATCAACACAAAATAGTTCAGGTAACAATCTTATTTTTTCCCCAACCTAAGATACTGAAAGGGATACAAATACCACACATGGGCTTGTAACACTGGCATTCTCAGAATAACTGGGAAAATATTTCTAGAAGAAATGGGGAATCACTGTGAGGTTTTAAGGGTGCGGGAGAGACAAAGTCAGATTTGTTTCAGAGCAGCTGCACAAGAGGTATTCAATAATTACGGTAGGGGACAGAGAAGGCAGGAAAAGAATGAGTGCAACAGGGGAAAACGTGGGAAAGCGACGATCAGCCCCGATGCAGGTGACAGTTACATACGCCGCTGGTCCAAATGCTCCACCCCCAGGAGAAGACACAGGCAGTGAGGGAACCTGACAGGCACCAACCCCAAAGCCCAGTGAGCGGCTGGGTCCTTCCAGCAGCCCGCCCCTGACACTGCATGCTCCCCAGCAGCACGACGTGCTCCTAACAAGGTGGCCCAACTGAGGCTTTCTGCATTCTGAGAACTCAGCAGAGAGAAGGTGACGGGGGACACGTGAACCCTGGATCCTTCTCCAGCACCTAGGCAAGGAAATGTCCTTGAGGAGCACCCTCCTGTCATAAAGGCAGGAATCGCCACTGGTTCACCACTGTGTCCCTTGGGCCTAGAACAGTGCCTGGTAGAGGGCAGGCACTTGAGAAACAGTAATTAAAAATGACTCAGTCTTCGCCTTTCACACCAGCTGGACAAACCTGTGCTCCAGCTGGAAGTGCACTGGTTCTCCATCTGTGTAGTTTGCAAATGTACAGAACCAGTGACGTAACTTTATATTCTGATTATGAGGAAGGCCCCAATGTAAAGAGGTCTGAGACACTCTACTCTGCAGTCGTGGTGGCCTCGAGTGTGGACAAGCATGGGAGGTGGGACCAGGTTTTTCTGTAAATAGATCCCAGGATTGCTCCTACCTCCTACCTTACTTACCTTGGGGGTCACCCACTCCTTCCGGTTGGGCGTCTGTGTCTTGACCATACACTTGGTCCAGGCAGTCACGTCCCCAGTACAGTAATAGGCGTCCCCCTTGAAGACCAGCTGGCCCGAGCATTCCTCGCAGGGAAGGAGGGCGCCGAACACCATACCGTCGGCCACATGGTCCAAGATCTGAAGCCAGTGAAGAAACACGTCAGGGAGGAAAGGCGGGGGGCTGTGAGAGGACATTTGCCAATGTGGGATGAAGAATCTGCACAGACTTCACTTGCTAAAAAAGGGAGTGCCCTGACGCTCCCTAACATTTCCCAGGGGAGGCGGATCACGGTTGGAGCTTGGATCTTATATGTCCACGCATGAAGTGTTCCTGTAGCTACCCCTTCCCTCAGTGACTTAGAAATAGAGGGAGAGCCCAGAGAATCCACTGTTTCTGAGTGCACCAGAGTGACGGCAGGGCCTGCTGGGGAAACAGCCCTCGTGGCCCCCAGGGAGCCTGGGAGGAAGGCAGCAGAGAGAGCTCTTTGGGCCCAAGTGTGTGGCATGAACACACAAGGCAGACGTGCGGCCCACCACAGCGCTTGAGCGCCTGCCCCTTCCTGCCCCGCAAATGGCGACCTCGATGGCGATGACCATGCAACACGACCGTGGAATGTTGCTCCCAATTAATACCGGCAGGTGTTCAACCGGAGGGCCTCCCACACTCCACCGGGACAGTCACCGCACACGGCCTGGCCGCCTGGCTCGCGGCTCCCGTAACACAAGGGCAGCTCACCGCCGACTCCCCGGAGGGCACTTGCTGCTTGTTGAAGATGAGCAGCTCTTTCAGGTCGTTCGTGGAGCACGCTTTCTTTAGCTCGTCCTTGACGTTCCAGATCAGGTCGTTCTGGGCCTGCGTACGACAGCCAGCAGCTGAGAGATCGGCTCTTTTCAGAGAAGAAGCCCAACCAGAGGAAGGGTCCACCCTGGCCCTGTTTCGGCTCCCATCAGAGCCCTGCTTCACAGCCCCGCACTGCGTGGAGCTGCCGCATCCCCAGGACTGTGCTCCCGGCACGGGGCGCTGCGTCCGAGTCAGCCCGGGGTTTGGGCACATGGGCACCAGAGTCCCCGGAACCAGCCCCTCAGAGACAAATCCCAGGACACACACACAGGAAGGCACCGGGTTTATCCGTCCCAACACCCAGCATTGAAGGGAGGAGGGACGGCTCCCCAACTACCTGCGAACGAGGGGATGAGCCCCAAACACCCCGACCGCCTCAATCGTGCATCATGCTCACTATTGCAAACAGACTTCAGGTCTTCTGAAAACAGAACTGTAAATCTCTGGTGATATTTATGCAGTGCTCACTCTTTGTGGGCACTTTCCCCGTCACTGCACTTATTCTCACACGTACTTTGCTTAGGAAGGCAGTGGCCTCCCCACGGCAGAGCCAGGGCAGGGGAGCGCTTCCTCCCGCTTTAGGGCACTGGGCGGGTCATGCCCAGTTATGCCTGAGACCCCACCTCTGCAAGACAGATAGAAATGCCAGCCCTCTCAGCATCGGGTGAGAAGGGCTTTAACATGACAGAGCTGCATCACACACACACCCGGCCCCACCTCAGTAAGGGCCTCAGTAACAGGGACCCCTGGAACCTCCCTGGTGGTACAGTGGCTAAGAATCCGTGCCTCCACTGCAAGGGGCACGGGTTCGATGCCTGGTTAGGGAGCTGAGATTCCACATGCTGCATGGTGTGGTCCAAAAAAAAAAGTGAAAATAAATATAAGTATGCATCATTTTTTAAAAATAAAATATACAATTAAAAAAAATCCACCCCTGCAGGACCACGTGGTAAGCCTTGGAACGAGAGAGCATAAGGAACAAGGGAGGACAAGGAAGAAGTCTAAGGGCACAAGGTGAGATAGAAGCAGCAGAAGGATGTCACCTACTCGAGCAAGGACGGGAAGCCAGCACAAACGGATGTGCCGGGTTGGGGAGCGTGTGGAGCACAGAATGAAGAACACCAAACCCAATGCAGCGGCCCTGCAGCCAGGGCTGACACAAAACAGACACATTTTAAACTGAAGGACAACCCACACCAAGTCTGTGATTCGTATTAAGCATGGAAATCACACCGCCAAGAAGAGACTGACGGCCCCCTTCAGGTTTCCCAAACAAACACTCGCCGTTTCCTGGTTAATAATTCTCACTTTACTTCGACACATGTTTACCAACATGGTGATGAATGTCTCTGGTCAATGACCACTGATCTCATGGGCAGTTTTCTCCTTTTACTATACGCCTTCTATTCCACCCCCTCCACCCAAGAAGAGATTTTTCATTAAAAAAAAAAAAATTGAATTTTATCTCTTTCAGCCATTCTCTGTGCCAAGAATGTTCAGCATCCTTGAATTCAACACCCAGTTTCCAATATGCTCCAGGTCTGGGATGCGGTGATGCACTGTGTGGCTGAGGCATGACACGCCCATCCCAGCATGAGGCTGCTGAGCGGGAAGTGACAGCTCGGCTCCCACCAGCCTGGCCACTGGTCTGATGCTGAGAGCCCATTGTGGATGCTTTCACGTTGCTTTGGGAGGAGGGAAGAAAGCCTGGGGGAAAGCCAGGCTACTGAACAGCAGCTATCGATTTGGGAATTTTAAAAGCTTTTATAAAGCAGGACACCCGCACCTCCTTTAACTTTCTCCCCAGAATGAGGAAGAGAATTAGACTGAATGGCGAGAGGAGACAGGCAGCTCGGGACTCACCTTGAGGGCCTTTTCAAGTTTAATCTCCTTGTCTTTTTCTTTTTTAGATTTTTTCTTGGCCACTTCATCTATTCCATCCACCTCATCGCCTTTTCTCTTTCTGAAAGAGAGAGAGGATGTGAGAGAAAGAACCAGAACCATGGAAACTCTGAAAGCCAACGCCTCGGGGGGCACAGCACCCTCACGCCGCTAGGCGCTGCCACTCAGGAGCTCGCCGTCTGCTCAGGTCTGCAGCGGCCACTTCATGGCACACTCTGCCGCGAGGATGGGCCAGCGGTCGCTCCAGAGCCTTGGAACAGCGCAGCGTGGCACCCAGAGCTTGGGCCCCATCTGACGTCAAAACGCCACCCATCTCCTGGCATAGACAAGATGGCCTGGAAGGTTCTGGCAGGGACCGCAGAAGACAAAGGACTAATGTCAGGCACTGAGCCTTTCAAGCTAAGACATGGGGCTGGCTTCTGAGGCCAAGAGGCTGTTCTCAGATGCGGGAGGCTGAGCTATCCTTTCAAGCCCAACAAGAAGCAGTAGTCTAGGTGCTGCCAGCCGGCCTGCCTCAGCCAGGTCAGCAAACACTGCTGACCAAGGAGCACCGCCCCTGACTTGAGAGAGGGCACTGAGGGTCATCAGTAGCCCCCAGAAACCGGGCAGGCCAGCCATGGTGGTTAATGCTTTCAGCTGTCACGCTGGCCTGAGGTCGAACCCCTGGATTTTCCCTCATTCATTAAAGTGGGGAAAAGAATACCCTCTACCTTGTAGGATCATGGTGATGGTTGAATGAATTATCCTGTAAAAGGCTTAACACAATGCCCAGCACACCAGAAGTGCTCAACCCATTCTGGTGGCTACAGCATAAATGGAAGTTTATACATTCCTCTTGTGCCTATACTGAGTGTCAAAGTGCCCTGAGGACTTTAAAATCCATGCCTCTGACTTTCTAGTTTTCTTTAACATTCCAGAGCCACACGTGCTGTACAATCAACTTGTGCCCTTATTTCATTTTTAAAATTTGCTATTTGCTTATGGCTGCTCTGGGTCTTTGTGGCTGAGTGTGGGCTTTCTCTAGTTGTGGTGCGAGGCCTTCTCTATTGTGGTGGATTCTCTTGTTGCAGAGCATGGGCTCTAAGGCACACAGGCTTAGCTGCCCTGCGGCATGTCAAATCTTCCCAGACCAGGGGTTGAACCTGTGTCCTCAGCACTGCAAGGCAGACTCTCAACCACTGGACCACCAGAAGTCCTAAACGCACGCATTTAGAACTGAGATAGCGCTTGAAGGCCGCCTCTGCACTTGAGGATGCTACGGGACGTGACAGCGGGTCAGGGAGCGGTGAGAGCAAAGGCGGTAGCAGACTCCCGTTCAGGCGGACGCTCAGACGGGGCAGTCAGGAAGGTGCAGCAGTCTGATACAGACGCTGGGCCTGCGGGAAACCCTCCCCTGAAGCCCCATGGACACCCTCCGCCCCCAGCCCTCTACCCACCTTTCACCCTTGATGGCCGGGAGCTGCTTCTTGAGGGTTTCTTGGTCCTCTGCGGTGAGGAAGCTGAAGCCCATGAGCTGGCTTGCACTGAACTCGGGACGGAAGCCCAGCTCCTCCCGTTTCTGAACAAAGCAGTTTGGGTGGTACCAGCAGTCAACCATGCCCAGCTGGGGCTTATCGGGGTACACCACCTTCTTGGACAGGCGCACCTGGCCCTGTAGGAGAATCCACACGTGTTACCAAAGAGAGACAAGGAAGGGTGGTCAAACATCTGGGGCGGCCCGGGGGCAACCAGGTCCACAATGAAGGTGATAGGAGGGCTACTGGAAGGTTTTGGTTCTTTTATGCCATTAAGGATTGTGTTACCCTGAAGCCTCTGCTCCCTATTTTTAAATAAGGTTAAGTCCAACTAGCTACCTACCCACCCAGCTGCGTGGGCAAGTGATAAAGTGTTAACATCACCCTGAGGACGCTCTGCAGACCCCGGTGCAGAGGTAAGAACAATGCCTGGCACACTATACTCCAGGCTCAAGGGAGCCAGAAGTGAAAGTGTTAGTTGCTCAGTCCTATTTGACTCTGAATCCCACTGACTGTAGCCCATCAGGATCCTCTGTCCAAGGAATTCTCCAGGCAAGAATACTGGAGCAGGTTGTCTGTTTCCTCCTCCAGGGGATCTTCCCGACCCAGGGATTGAACCTGGGTATCCTTTTCTTCAGGCAGATTCTTTATCATCTGAGCCACTAGGGAACCCCCTGCGGGACACATAGCCGGCCTCAATCCTAGCAGGGATCTTCTGCAACCTCCTACCCAGCCTCCTCAGTCTCTATGCAGATGAAGGCTCCCTAAAATGAGGTAGCAAACCCGTAAGCCAGCATCCAGTCCTGCCATCCTGCCCAGGTCTGACATCCCTATGGGTTTCAGGCCTGTGAGCCCCAGATGGGGAAACTCAGACCAAGTGGCACTGACACAATCCCACCTCAGGCCTGGCCACACTCCACGACACACGGCCTTGGGCGCTCCCTTTGAAACTCAACTTTTGCCTCAAATTCTTGTGGTAGAAGGCAGCTGGAGAAGATCTAGCAATTTCATGGTTTTCCTTTCTGAACACTCACTGACTCGCCTCAATTTCCTGGACAATACTGGGGAGGTAGAAACTTCTCATCAGTGCCTTGAATTAATCAACCAGAATGTTTGCTTAAGATGAGAGGATCTCTGGTAACGAGGCTAAAGGGCACAGGCCAACCCCTCAACCTGCGTATAAGCTACTCAGCCGTCACTCCACCCGACCAGCTATCATCCTACAGGGGTGAGAGCTGGAAAGGAAGGAGGGTGGAAGAAGTTCCTGGCTAAGCGCAAGAAAGCCTGGAGGCTGACACTAGGGAACAAACGCACTCCTTAAACTGAGTCTACCATAAAACACAACCAACAGCTTCCTGCGGCCCTTCGGGGGTCCAGAAGAGACCCACTGTGTACGTTTTCCAAACTCTCCCAGGTTTCCTAAGAACAGGTTCAGTGACATGCAAGGATGGCACTGTGAATGAGGAGGGCTAGATCTGCCCACAAGAAAAGTCAGTTATCTCCTGTCGCTACTAAGATGATTCACTTTATTTTTACCCAGCACCTAAAGCCCTATTTGCTTTTTTCTTTTGAGCTATCCAGTAACATCCAGTGCAAGAAACCCAGAAAGCCAGACAGACCAAGCCCCAGGCTCTCACCTTCTCTATCTTCTCCATGCAGCTCTTGCACGTGCTTCTGTTGGACTTGGCGTACCCTGCCCCAAAGTCCATCAGCGTCTTCTCCGTCTTGCTGCCAACTCCATCTTGGCCTTTGCCTGAAACATCTAACACAGCCACGCTTGTTTCAACAGCCTCAGTGTAGTTCCAAAGAGCCCTGTCCTCCTCTACCTCTTGGGATTCCTCTACCAGGACACCTTGTGTTTTGGGCAACCACAGTTGGTCCATCTCATCTACGTTTGTTTCTAACTACTGTGGTTGGTTAACAGTTTCTTCTCTTGCAATGAAACTAAAAATTTTCTCAGGCTCCTGGAAACAGCACAATGTTAGCTGGTGGTGGTCTTACCACTCCCACCCCCGGCCCCTCCGCTGCAGCCTCCTTCCTCACTTTGGAAAGAACTTAGTAAGTGCTTACTACAATGTATGATAGTAGATCAACAGGAGAATGAACAAACAAACTGAGTTATAGTCAAAAGCCTGTTCTTTAGTAATTAAAAAAGAAGACCTGATGACACATAAGGCAACCTGGATGAGTCTCACAGACATGCTAAGCAAAAGCAGTTTACAAGAGAAAAAGAGACTATTGCTTTTTCTCCCAAATGCTAAATCACACAAAATTAATCCAAAGGGACAGAAATCAGAACAGTGGTTACCTTGCTGAGAGGAAGGATGACTCGGAAAGGACCCAAGTGACCTTTCTGGGGCTTCTTATTGATGGGTGAATGTAAGACGTGTGCATGCACTTGCCAAAATTCACTGAACTGTACACGTAAAGTCTGTGCATATAACTGTGTATTATTTTAAAAATTCTGGATGAAAAATTTCAAAATACTGAAAACAGTTACTGTGAGAAGAGATATTACAACAAGAACACTGACTCAAAGATGAAGCTTCATGATGATGAAACACATGTCCAGCAAAATGAAAAGTAATGAAAGTACTTAGGCATGGATGGTGTGGAAGTGGAGAAATGAGTACATCACACATTGCTGGTACAGGTAGAACTGATACTATCTTTCTAAAATGCAGGTTGGCACACACACCTTGAAACAGTTCATCTCTTTTAGCAGTATTTCTTCCTCTTAGAATTAAAGAAATAACTGGATAGATGCCCAGGATATATGAGAAATTTGTGACAGTTCTGTTTGTAACAGAGCTAAATGGTTTATAGCCTAGTTTCAAAAGCAGAGTCTGGGCTTGAATCTCGCCACGGGAGTTCACCACCATGCTAGCCTTGGGCCACTCAACTAACCTCCAGGTGTCTCAGCTCAACTGGAAAAACTGATAAAGCAATGCGGCAAAGATTCAATCAAATTACTATAATAGATGCCAAATACTCAAATGATGCACAAAATTTAGCAAGATCTGAATAAATGAATACAATGTTATCTTAAACAATAATGATGGAAGTCTGTAACTTTTAACGTGAGAAGAGTAAATATTAAACTGTAAAATGCAATGTGTAGACCACAGGGAAATACAAATCAAGATTATGAGATATCACTTCAAAACATTAAGGATATTTTTAAAAATCCTGAAAAACCAAAAAATTCCAGAAAACAAAAGTGTTGGTAAGGATGTGGAGAAATCAGAAACCCGTGTATTTTTGCTAGGGATGCATAATCCTACAGCTGCTGTGGCAAATAGTACTGCAGTTTACACAAAAATTGAATGTATTGATATGATAATTCTGCTTATAACTCCACTTATGAGTATATACATGAGAACAGAAAACAAGGTTTGCATCAGATAAATGCATACCAATATTCACCAATTACCAAAAGGTAGAAACAACCAACCCAAATGCCAACAATGAACAAACAGATAAATGAAATGTGGAATAGCCATTATCACAGAATTCTTATCCGGCCTTTAAAAGGAAGGAAATTCTGACAGACACCACAGGAATGAACCCTGAAGACATTATGTGGAGTAAAATAAGTCAGACACAGATGGACAAATACAGTATAGGCCAAACACAAAAGGATAAGTACTGTGTGATTCCACTTGTATGAGGTACTTAGAAGTAATCAAATTCACAGAGACAGAAACAGTGGTTGTCAGAGAGTAAGGGGAGGAGAAAAGAGGAGTTAATGTTTAATGGGTATGAAGCAACAGTTTAGGAAGATGAAGAAGTTTTGAAGCAGGATGATGGTGATGGCTACAGAGCAGTGTGAATTGCACTTAACACCACTGAAATGTACACTTAAAGTGGTAAGCACTGTGTTATGTATATTTTATCACAAAGAAAAGGTGACCAAACATTAAAACTAAGTTAGTGTTATACTTAAGGTAGAATCCTTTTTCTGCAGGAGTAAAAACACACAAACATCAATATTTGAATAGAAAAACATTTTCTAATAAGACACCCTACAATATTAATGATAGTTCTTTCCAAATTACAGGATCTGGGACAATTTAAAACTTCTCGTTCTCTACAACAGCCTGAAGTCACAACCATAGGTTAAACTGGGTCAGTTCACAGGAAGGCAGAGAAACGAGAATAGAGTCTCGGGAGACAGCCTTCAAAGGATGATTTAAAAAAAAAAAAGACAAAAAAAAACCACGACCATTTAAAATTTAAAGGCATCTCAGCAAGGTAAGTTTGTGGATACTGACCAACTGACCACAGCTCATACAGAGAGGCAGGAGACGCAGAATAGCCAACACAATATTGAAGAGGAACAGTCAGGGAACTGACACTGCCTGACAACAAGACTCACTGTAAAGCTATGTAATCACATCAGTGTGATACTGGCGAAACTGGTAAATAAGCCAGAACACAGTCCAGAAGTATACCCACACAGATACAGTCACCTGATGTTTGATAAAGGAGCAAAGTCGACACAGTGCAGAACAGACAGCTTTTTCAACATGTGGTGCTGGGACAATAAGACGTATATGTGCAAAAAAATTTAATCTAGACAGATTACACCTGTGGCAAATATGAACTCAAAATGGATCACAGACTTAAATTTATCGATTAAACATAAAACTATAAAACTTCTAGAAAATAACATGGGAGAAAATCTAGATGACCTTGGGCATGGTGCTAAGTTTCTAAAGTCATGGCTGACTCTGTGTGACCTTACGGACTGCCAGGAGCCTGCCAGACTCCTCTGTCCATGGGATTCTCCAGGCAGTACTGGAGTGTGTTGACATTTTCCTCCTCCAGGGGATCTTCCCAACCCAGGGATTGAACCTGTGTTTCTTAAGTCTCCTGCATTGGCAGGTGAGTTCTTTACCACTAGCACCATCTGGGTATGGTGGTAACTTTTTATTTACTTATCAATTATTATTATTTTTAAAAATTTTTGGCTGTGCCTTACCGCATGTGGGATCTTAGTTCCTCGACCAGGGACTGAACCTGTGCCCCCTGCATTGGAGGCACAGAGTCTCAACCACTGTACTGCCAGGGAAGCCCCTGGTGATGACTTTTTAGAGATGGTACCAGACCCAGTACATAAAAGAAATAATTGATAAGTCAGATTTTATTAAAATAAAAAATGTCTACTCTGTGAAAGATAGCACCAAGAAAATAAAAGATGTAAGCCACAGACTGAGAGAAAATACTTGCGAAAGACATATGTGATAAAGGACTGCTGTCCAAACTGTACGATGAACTCAACAAAACAAGGTGAAAAGATGCTCAAAATCATATGGTACTTCTTGGTACGATCACCAAGTTGTTTCTGATTCTCTGTGACCCCATGGGCTGCAGCATGTCAGGCCTCCCTGTCCCTCACCATCTCCCGGAGTTTTCCCAAGTTCACGTCCACTGAATCGGTGATGCCATCCAACCATCTTATCTGCTGTTGCCCTCGTCTCTTGCTGCCTTCAATTTTTCTCAACATCAGGGATTTTTCCAATGAGTCTGCTCTTCGTATCAGGCAGCCAAAGTACTGGAGCTTCAGCTTCAGCATCAGTCCTTCCAATGAGTATTCACAGCTGATTTCCTTTAGGATTGAATGGTTTGATCTTCCTGGTGTCCAAGGGACTCTCAAAGAGTATTCTCTAGCACCAGCTTGAAAGCATCAATTCTTCAGCACTGCTTTCTTTATGGTCCAACTCTCACATCCATACGTGGCTAATAGAAAAAGACTACAGCCTTGACTATACAAACTTTTGTTGGCAAAGTGATGTCCCTGCTTTTTAATATACTGTCTAGGTTTGTCGGAACTTTCCTGTCTTCAAGAAGCAACTGTCCTCTAATTTCATGGCTGCAGTCACTGTCCATGGTGATTTTGGAGCCCAAGAAGAGGAAATCTGTTACTGCTTTCACCTTGTCCCCTTCTATTTACCATGAAGTTGTGGGACTGGATGCCATGATCTTAGTTTTTTGAATGTTGAGTTTTAAGCCAGCTTTTTCACTCTGCTCTTTCACCCTCAAAAGGCTAAGTTTCTCTTCGCTTTCTGCCATTAAAGTGGTATCATTTACATATCTGAGGTTGTTGATATTTCTCCTAGAAATCTTGATTCCAGCTTATAACTCATAAACCCTGGCATTTTGCATGATGTGCTCTGCATATAAGTTAAACAAACAGGGTGACAATAACCAGCCTTATCATATTGCTTTCTCAATTTTGAACAAATCAGTTGTTCCATATAAGGTTCTAACTGTTGCTTCTTGACCTGCATAGAGGTTTCTCAGGAGACAGGTTAAGATGGTCTGGTATTTCTATCTCTTTAAGAGTTTTCCACAGTTATGAACCACAAAGTCAAAGGCTTTAGCATAGCCAGTGAAACAGAGGTGGATGTTTTTCTGGAATTCTCTTGCTTTCTCTATGATCCATGAATGTTGGCAATTTAATCTCTGGATCCCCTGCCTTTCTAAACCCAACTTGAACATCTAGAAGTTCTCGGTTCACGTACTGTGGAAGGTTGAAGGATTCTGAGCACAACCTTACTAGCACGGGCGATGAGTGCAACTGCCCGGTAGTGTCAACACTCTTTAGTACTGCCCTTCTTGGGAACTGGGGTGAAGCCTGACCTCTTTCAGTCCTGCAGTCACTGCTGGGTTTTCCAAATCTGCTGACATATTGGGTGCAGCACACTTTAACAGCATCATCGTTTAGGATTTTAAATAACCCTGCTGGGATTCCATCGCCTCCACTGGCTTTACTGGCAGCAGTGCTTCCTAAGGCCCACTTGACTTTACACTCCAGAATGTCCGGCTCTGGGTGTGTGACCACACCATTGTGGCTATCCAGGTCATTAAGATCTTTTTTGTCCAGTTCTGTGTATTCTTGCCATCTCTTCTTGATCTCTTGTGCTTCTATCAGGTCTTAACGTTTCTGTCCCTTATTGTGTCCATCTTTGGATGAAATGTTCCACTGCTATTTCCAATTTTCTTGAGGGGCTCTCTAGTCTTTCCCCTTCTGTTGCTTTCTTCTATTTCTTTGCATTGTTCACTGAAGAAGGCATTCTTATCTCTCCCTGCTATTCTCCTGAACTCTACATTCAGTTGGGTAACCTTTCCCCTTCTCCCTTGCTTTTTGCTTCTCTTCCTGCCTCAGCTATTTGTAAAGCCTCCTCAGACAACCACTGTGCCTTCTTGCATTTCTTTTTCTTTGGGATGGTTTTGTTCACTGCCTCCTGTACAATATTACAAACCTCTGTCCACAGTTCTTCAAGCACTCTGTTTACTAGATCTAATCCCTTGGATCTATTTATCACCTCCACTACATAATCATGCTACTGCTAAGTCAACTTCAGTCGTGTCCAACTCTGTGCGACCCCATAGACGGCAGCCCACCAGGTTCCCCCGTCCCTGGGATTTGATTTAGATCGTACTGGCCTAGCAGTTTTTCTCACTTTCTTTAATTTAAGCCTGAATTTTGCTTAAAATTCAGCTCCTTTGTAAGGAGCTGATGATCTGAGCCACAGTCAGCGCCAGGTCTTGTTTTTGCTGACGTACAAAGCTTCTCCATCTTTGGCCACAAAGAATGTAATCAATCTGATTTCAGTATTGACCATCTGGTGTTACCCATGTGTAAAGTGTCTCATGTTGTTGAAAAAGGGTGTCTGCTATGACCAGTGCATTCTCTTAGCAGAATTGTTAGCTTTGCCCATATGGTACTAAGGAATTGCAAATTAAAACAAGTTACCACTACGAACCTATTAGTTTGCCAAAATCCAAAACACTGGTAACAAACAAGGTTGGTAAGGACATGGAGTAACGAACTCTCGTTCATTGCTGGTAGGAATGTAATGGTCTGGCCACTTTGGAAGGAGCTTGCTATCTAAAGATACTCTTAACCATACAATTCAGCAACCGTGTGCCTTGGTATTTAGTATTTATCCAAACGATTAAAAAACTTATATCCACACAAAACCCTGCGTGGGGACATTTATGGTAGTGTTATTCATAACTGCCAGAACTGGAAGCACCTCAGGTGTCCTTCAGTAGGTGAAGGGATAAACTGTGGTGCTTCCCAGACAGTAGAATATTTAGTGTCCCAAAGAAATGTTATCAACCTGTGACAAGATATGCAGGAACCTTAAATGTATATTACTGAATGAGATAAGCCAATTTGAAATGGTTACATGCTGTGTGATTCTAACGACACAATATTCTAGAAAAGATGAAACTGCGGAGATAGGAAAAACATCAGTGCTTGCCAGGGGTTGGGAGACAGAGGGATGAACAGGTAGAATGCAGAGGAATTTTATAGAGCAATGGAAATACTCTGAATGACATTATAATGATGGATATATGTCATTATACATTTGCCCAAACCCTTACAGGAAAGATGTGCACCACCACGGCTGATGGCTAATATAAACTCTGGACTTTGGATGAACTGATGTCAACGTAACTTCAGCTGCTGGGAGAAGTTGATGGTGGAAGAGGTCACACCTCTGTGGAAACTCTCCACTTTCCATACTTTTTGCTTAATTGTGTTGTGAACCTGAAACTGCTCTAAAAGAGGGTCTAGTAAGATCACCACCACAGCAAATTTAAAGGCTACATTTCAAGCATCTAGAAGTAACATATCCTGCACCAAGAGGACAACTCTGGGTCATTGAGATGCCGCTGGAGTATCGGGAGAGTGAGCTGAAGGACCTACTCTTTGCTCTCACAGAGCGGGCCCCTACCCAGGAAGCTCCAGGGTTGGGGCTACCCCCGCGCCTCCCCGCCGGGCACACACCTGTCGCTCCTCCAGTCTCGGCCATCTTCTTGATCTTCTGCTGGTCATCCCAGCGGAGCTCAGAGAACCCCTCCACCTCGACATCAGGGTGCCAGATGGAGAAGCCGCCCTTCCAGAAGCAGGAGAGGTGGTGCCAGTGTGGGATTTTCCCATCGAACATGGGCGACTAGAAGGGCGGAATCAGAGGCGGAAAAAGAGCTGTGAGCCTCAGGCGTGGCCCTCAGCACCAGACATCCCAAACCCCCTTGCTTTATCTGTCAACACAGGAGGGCACCCACCCCTCAGCTGAGGAAGCTGCCTTGCCTGCCCTGGGACAGGCACCAGGCCATCCCGTGGGGCTGACCGGCACTTCAGCTTAGAGTTCAGCCCTGAGCGCAGTTACCAAACTTGCTACTGCGTTTCAGTCGCAAACTCAGCTCAGAGCTCGGCGAGGGCACAGGAGATGCCAGTCCTGCAGACCACCGCCAGGGCCCGCATGGCCCCCAGGGCTCTGTGCCCCTAGGACAATGGGGAATGAGTCCCGGATAAGCGCCGGGCTGAGCACATGTGTCAGACAAGCATCATGCTGGCAGCAGCCACGCAGATGTACACGGAATGAAGGACATCCATGAGGGAGACTGAAAGGAACCAGCAGGGGGGCGCCCCACCCGGAGGAGCTGGAGGGACCCTGCTGCCCACCACCCACCACAGGACACCCCACAGCTGTCTCCGGGGAACCAGCACCCTCATTGCACAGTCTCATGGGGGTGCGGTCAGACATGCAGCAGGTGATTCAGCCCCGGTTCTTTCCACTACGCTGCTCTACGTCGCTCGGCAGGAAGAGGTACTTAAAAATACACAAACGGTTCTTCTGACTGAAGGCCCCAAACATCTGCTTTGATAGGACAGAAATCTAAATGTCAAGCAGATGGCATAAAACAGCGTTAAAAATAAACACCAAGCAGAACGTTTAGGACGGAGTCATGCAGACACAGAAAGTGCTCAGGAAAAGCAGGGACAAGCTCTCCCAACTGGCCCTCTCCTACCTGGTGAGCAGCTTCTCTCTGGGTTTTATAGACAGCATTGAATAAAATACAGGGTTAACGGCTGGGGCACAAGGACTCAGGGTTTCGCAGCTTGGGTTTACAGCAGCAATGGCTGTCCCCTGGGCTCCCCAGCTCTAACCAGAGCCAACAGCACTTCCTCATGTCCCATGACAGATGCCCCTTCCCATAGCTCCCCAGAGTTAAGATCCATTTGGGTTATTATTTGATCAAGGCTTGTGCCCTGCATCGGGTCAGGAGCTGCCAGAGGCGCCATGCAATGCTTGTCTTGCCAGCACAGTCACGGCAGGCACTCAGAACATTTGTGGGGTGCCCCAGGTCTGGAGGGAAGAGGAAGAAAGGAAGGATGGAAGAACCCCTGCTGTGGGAAAGATGCTCACTCCAAGACAGCCCTCCCCATCCACAACCAGTCAACAAATGGCATTTCAGAGAACAGACTCGTGTCCTGGCTCTCAAACGTTCACCAAGGCAGCCAACATATCCTTAAACACCTGGACATCTTGTTACAGCATCTGCAGTGGCCTTGACCTGGCTCTGCCTGCCCTGGAACCCCTCTTTAAGCCTCCTCTAAGTGCAGAGAGGGGGCCCCTGACTCATGGCTCTGCCCCGCCCCTCACTGGAACCTACAGCCACAATTTCTTCCTGGTTCTCTGAGGGCCCCACACTTGCTCCTGTAACTTTGGCCTGAGTGCTGTGTCCCCAGCACATTGCCAAACATGAAAAGCCTCCACCAGGGTATACTCATGGCACAAACTCCAGGACTGCTGAGGCCGCTGGTCTCCTTCCAGAGGAAAGAACCCTTGATCTACGCAAAGCTTTATACTTAAGAACTCAGGACTGAGGATGAGATGCCAAGAAAGTAACCAGACCAAGGTCACAAGACTACTGCCTCACCAGGGGCTCCAGTAAGGAGCAGAATCCTTGGCTGTAGACTCAGCAAACGTGCCCACCATGCACCAGGGTCCTTACCCAGCCACTTTCAGGCGCTTTCTGAGAAATAGGCTATAAAAAAAGAGGCCACACCGGGGCCAGCCTACCCCAGAGAGTGCAGAACAACTGTTACCACGAAGAAAAGCAGCAGGCGTTTCCTGCAGGCCCTCCCAAGAACACCAAGGTCCCGTTCATTCCCCTCCAAGCTGCCCCAGGGCCTGCCAGCCAAAGTATCAGGTATTTGATACTCCAAGAACAATCCTCCCACACAAATGTAAAAGAAGGTATTTAAATCCAAAGGAGGGAGCGGGGTGGGGGAAGAAAGGCTTCTTTTTTCTGGTCTTCACCAGCTCAGCCTAAAGGACCTACAAAACATTTGTGTAAACTCCACCCTCAATTACCATTAGAGAAAAATCACTTAATTTTAATAACAAAATTTCCTTCTCTAACAAGTAAGCAGGAGAGCCCAGAATGTTACACTTTGCTTAGTTTAGAAAGTGATTACTCACTGGAACTGCCTGGAAGAGCCAACCAGCCTCTTTACTCCTCACCCACGTCCCAATAGAACAGGGTCCTCTCTGACTGTCCAGTGAAGCCTATGGATGTCCCTTTCTCAGACTAACATTTTAAAATGCACAATAAAATACGTAAGTTCACAAAGGAAGTCAATGGTATTAAAATAATTATGAAAACATTAAAAAAGTTTACTGGGATACAGTAATCTACAAGTCACTCAGTCCAACTCTTTGCGACCCCATGGACTACAGCACGCCAGGCTTCCCTGTCCTTCACCACACACTTTAAAGCATTAAATAACAAGATACAGTACCGCTTTAATAACTACTATAATCTTATTGCTAACAACTACTATAATCTTGTTGCCACGTTATACCATGCTTAGTTGTTCAGTCATGTCCGACTCTTTGTGACCGACAGACTGTATGTAGGCTGCCAGGCTCCTCTATCCATGAGGATTCTCCAGGCAAGAACTCTGGAATGGGTTGCAATGCCCTCCTCCAGGGGATCTTCCCAACCCACGGATCAAACCCAGGTTTCCCGCACTGCAGGTGGATTCTTTACCGTCTGAGCCACCAGGGAAGCCCGCAATCTTGTTAAGAAGAGTATAAATGATTATTTTAAAAAATCCCCAACAATTGTAAATGATATGAAAATAACTACTACTGATGACAAAAACTGCAGTTGGTGTTAATGTGCCTTTGCTTTGGGGCTTACATTCATAACTGTAGAAAGTAATGAATTGTAACCGAAGTCCAGGGAAGACAGGAATCTTTTCTCATTGAAACTCATGGACCTCTTGAGTTCTATGTGCCATCCCACAGACTCCAGGTCAAGAGCCCCTGCATTAATGGGGAGTTCACAAGATCAGCCAGCCACCCAAACGTTAGGATGAAATGAAAAGACGCTCTGGGGGAGATAAGGCTCCTCAAACAGGAGGCCTCGTCTACTCCTCCATCCTCAACTTTCTGCCACTTCTGTGGTGAGCTCCAATTTGGCACCCACCATGCCAAGGGCACAGCTCCATCAGGGGGCACCCACCCCAGCACAGCAATGTTTACCAGTCATCACCCCTTTAACCAAATTGGGAGCTCCCAGAAATGGAGTCTGTCCTTGTGCCCCTGGTACTTAACGCCTAGAACCTAACTGGTGCTCAGTGAGTGTTTACTAAGCGATAAGTGTTGGGTAGTGAGCTAGGTGGCCCTGAGAATGATACTCAGATGACAACGCCAACCCCTGTCATACTGTTGGAGCCTGTCAGGTTCCTCTGTCCATGTAATTTCCCAGGCAAGAATACTGGAGTGGGTTCCCATTTCCTCCTTCAGGGGATCTTCCCGACCCAGGGATCAAACCTGCATCTCTCAGGTCTCCTGCACTGGCAAATAATATTTATTTGCCAATAGTTATTGCTAACAACTACTGCAATCTTGTTGCCATGTTATGCCATGCTTAGTTGTTCAGTCATGTCCGACTCTTTGTGACCGACAGACTGTAGGCTGCCAGGCTCCTCTGTCCATGAGGATTCTCCAGGCAGGTTCTTTACCACTAGTGCCGCCTGAGAAGTGACATACTGTCGCTAATTCTAACTCCCAGATGGATCAGGAGCTGTTTTTGGACTTTAACCTTTGTTTTTCACTGCTCGTTATTATAATCATATATAATAACCTGCCTCCGGGCACCCTGCCCCTCTGCCTAAAGGGATGAACACATACATGCCCTCTCTAAGGGCTTCCTTGGTGGCTCAGATGGTTAAGAATCTGCCTGCAGTGCCGGGGACCCGGGTTCGATCCCTGGGTCGGGAAGACCCCCTAACAAGGAAATGGCAACCCACTCCAGTATTCTTGCCTGGAAAATCCCATGGACGGCAGAGCCCAGCAGGCTACAGTCCATGGGGTTGCAGAGTTCAATACGACTAAGCAACTTCAGTTTTTTTCTTTCCCCTCCCTAAGGTTGGCCATTTCAGGAGAGATTTGCAAGAAAATGATCTTTACTTTCTCAACTCCTTTCCCTTTGTGTCCTATAAAAGAAGCTGGCATCCAGACCCCAACAAGACAGCTGATTTTAAGACAACAGTCTGCCATTTTCTCGGTCAGTTGACTTTCCAAATAATAAAGTTAGTATTCCTTGCTTCAATTAGTCTGTCGGGCAGTAAGCAGATTGAGCTGGGACTTGGTAACAATATTATGAAATGAGACAGCCTAAGTACCCACTGGTACCCATTNAACTCTCAAGTTGTACATCTTTTTTTAGTCAACAGGGAGAACTCAGTATTAAGCTCATCACTACTTAAATTTTAGTCACTGAAAGACCTGCCACCCTACTAACTCACTTCAGTCATGTCCGACTTTGTGCAACCCCACAGACGGCAGCCCACCAGGCTTCCCCATCCCTGGGATTCTCCAGGCAAGAGTACTGGAGTGGGGTGCCATAGCGTTGGGTCTTGTTATTTAATGTAGAACTGTATATACCTGGTTTCTTTTTCAATTCTATGCATTTTATTTTATTCATCTAAAACATGATTATAATGGAATATGCTCTATTTGAGAATATTCCATTCTATAGAGGAAAAGAAAAATTAACAAATTTTGTTTCATTCATCCTGTTTAACATACAGTAGGAAAAAGCCAGAAGCTTTTGAGATGCAGATGTTGAGTAGGCTACACCCCACTCCAGTACTCTTGCCTGGAAAATACCATGGACAGAGGAGCCTGGGAGGCTGCAGTCCATAGGGTCGCTAAGAGTCGGACACGACTGAGCGACTTCACTTTCACTTTTCACTTTCCTGCATTGGAGAAGGAAATGGCAACCCACTCCAGTGTTCTTGCCTGGAGAATCCCAGGGATAGGGGAGCCTAGTGGGCTGCCGTCTCTGGGGTCACACAGAGTCGGATACGACTGAAGTGACTTAGCAGCAGCAGTAGGTTGTGAGACAGACCTAGGCAAGAAGCTTAAGTAGTGACCTGTTTGATATGTTGCATGTGAATAGAGTAAGTGGAATATAGGATGCAACAAATAAAAGAATTTTACTTGGAGGATAACCAAATCAACAGGCATCATCATTTAACCTCTGGGTTGACAACTGTGTCATCCCTAATAACCACTCACCGGTGATAATGTTGTGATCCCATTCTGGCTTCCATGTGCTCTGCTCAAGAACTGCAGATAAAACCCACATCTGTTCAGCAGGTTATTGGTGAGCTACATCTGCGGCCAGGTGTACTTGCCCCTGTGTCTTTCTGATAGGTGACTGTGGGTTGGCTCCAGGTACTTACTCTCTGTTGAATAACTTTGAACATCCTCAGTTTCAGTCTTCATAACCCCACTGTCAGTCTCAGAGAGAGACAGAACAAATGAACATTGCAGGTCGCCAGGTTTAGATGGTGTGTTCCATTTCTCCTCCAGCCTGTCCTGGGTGTGTTATCCAGCCCATGTTGTTCTCCTTGCCGCAGAAGATGTCAGTTAGGTGTTTCAAATTGATTTAATAAGCCCTGCAATTCAAGCATCTTAGTCTGTGGAGCTTTTCGTTCTGTGACTTCTCAGATAACTTGCCTGATAGTGTATCTGGAAGCTACTATTGCATTAGAGGCTCATAGACTTCACTGGATTGACAAATGGGCCCTGGGTGCACACACAAAGGTTAAGAATCCCTGCCTTACATATATCTGAACGAAATTATAATTTGAAAAGATACATACGCTTCTATGTTCATAGCAGAACTGTATACGATAGTCAAGATGTCGAAACAACCCAAATATCCATTGACAGATGAATGGAATGGAGTATAAGCCATAAAAAAGGATGAAATAATGCCATTTGCAACTTCGTGAATGGGCCTAGTAGTAGTTTAGTCTCTTAAGTCGTGTCTGACTCTTGGCGACCCCATGGACTGTAGCCTGCCAGGCTCCTCTGTCCATGGGATTCTCCAGGCAAGAATACTGATGAGATTATTATACTAAGTGAAGTGAGAGACAAATACCATATGATATCACTTACATGTGATATCAATAAGAATCTTAACATAAGACACAAATGAACTTATCTATGAAACAGACTCATAGACATAGAGAAAGGATTATGCTTGCCAAGTGGGAGGTGGGATTGGAAGTTTGCAAATGCAAACTGTTATATATAGATTGAATAAATAGCAAGATTTTATTGGATAGCTCAGGGAACAGTATTCAATACCCTGTGATAAACCCTAATGGAAAAGAATATGAAAAAAATTTCTATAACTGAATCACTTTGCTGTACAGCAGAAATGAGCGCAAGCTTGTAAATCAACTATAGTTCAATTTTTAAAAAGGTGAGAGGAATTCCTGCCCAAGAACACTAAGGAAAGCCAGCTATATTCTACCCCTCTACTCGATATTTCTGTTTGGATATCTTACATGGACATCCAGTAATGTCCAAAACCTCCCCCAGTGCTTTCTACCTCAGCAAATGTTCCATGGTTCTCTGCATTGCTTAGGCTAAATGCTTTGTAGTCAGACTTGATTCTTTTTCTATTCCATATCCGATCCATCGCTGAATGTTGACTTCCTGACCTCCACAGTCTCTCGGGATCGTCCCATCAACATAGCACAGGTTTCAGGACCGCCTGCATATTTGGCGGTTCCAGGAGAGTCTCCTTCCGTGCTGGCCCTTTTACATTCTTCTTCTCCCCATGAAAGCATGTGAGGTCACTTTAGATCTCAACCCTGTTAGAGATTTCCACGTCCAAAACCTAAAGGCTTTTCATCACACTTGGAATAAAATCCAGAGTTCTTCCTATGGCTGAATCTGAGCTCTGGGTGCTTCCCTGACTTTGTTGCTATCATCTCCTGAGGGCTCCCACTGTCCCAGCCACTTTGGCCTCCTGCATGTTCCTCAAGCCCACTCCCACCCTGGAGATTTGCATTTACACCCCCACCCACCCAATAGTCTTTACCAGTGAGCAGAAGCCTCACTCCCTCTCTTCATTCAGCCTCTGCTCACATGCCTCTGTGATCACCTCAGCTAAGATTCTTCATCTGTACGCTATCTTCATCCTCTGGCCCTGCTTATGTTCTTCTTTGCACTTATTATTTCTAAGCATATTTCATATATATGTATGTTTATTGTCTGTCTCCTTTACCAAAATGTAAACTCCACTAGCCGAGAAGGCAATGGCACCCCACTCCAGTACTCCTGCCTGGAAAATCTCGTGGATGGAGGAGCCTGGTGGGCTGCAGTCCATGGGGTTGCTAAGAGTGGGACACGACCGAGTGACTTCACTTTCACTTTTCACTTTCATGCATTGGAGAAGGAAATGGCAACCCACTCCAGTGTTCTTGCCTGGAGAATCCCAGGGATGGGGGAGCCTGGTGGGCCCCCAGCTATGGAGTCGCACAGAGTTAGACACGACTGAAGCGACTTAGCAACAGCAGCAGCAGCAGCAGCAGCAAGTCCACTAGGGCAGCGGTTTTGCCTGTTGTAATATCCTGAGTGCACAAGCACTCAAAATATTGGTTGAGTGAATGAATGAATCCACATTTGGTACTTCCTCTGCACAGCCCACCTGTTCAATGAGTTTAATGACATGAGTTTGAATAAACTCCAGGAATTGGAGTTGCAAAGAGTTGGACACAACTGAGCAAATGAACTGAACTGATAATGCCATAAAAGTTTTTTTTTAAACTAATACACTATTTACTTAGAAGCATTTAGACTGTCATGAAACTGTTATAACTCCCCCTACCTCCAATTACAGGGGACAATTCAGTAACAGAACAATTATTTCCTATAAGCTGCATGGGAGACAACTGAAAAAACAACCATGCACCTATATAATTAATTTGTCCTGGGTGCCAGCATGAAGCTGCTTTGAATTCCCGTGCTGATTTACAACCAAAATGATACCAGGTGAGGTTGGTGGCCATGAAAAATAGCACCAGTGCAGGGCTGTCTAAAAAATTATTTGGCAATTCTTGTTAACAATAATCCCCCATCCCCCAAAAGGGCAGTTTAAAAGAAAATCTTACCCAGTTTTACATTTCAATTTTTTTTTTAATTTCAGTTCAGTTCAGTTCAGTCGCTTAGTTGTGTCCGACTCTTTTTGACCCCATAAATCGCAGCATGCCAGGCCTCCCTGTCCATCACTAACTCCTGGAGTTCACTCAGACTCACGTCCATCGAGTCAGTGATGCCATCCAGCCACCTCATCCTCTGTCGTCCCCTCCTCCTTCTGCCCCCAATCCCTTCCAGCATCAGAGTCTTTTCCAATGAGTCAACTCTTCTCATGGGGTGGCCAAAGTACTGGAGTTTCAGCTTTAGCATCATTCCTTCCAAAGAAATCCCAGGGTTGATCTCCTTCAGAATGGACTGGTTGGATCTCCTTGCAGCCCAAGGGACTCTCAAGAGTCTTCTCCA
>SJYQ01008866.1:164368-205785 GCA_006410935.1 Redunca redunca | reverse complement strand
CCCTTAAATCTATTTCTCACTCTCACTGTATAATCATAAGGGATTTGATTTAGGTCATACCTGAATGGTCTAGTGGTTTTCCCTACTTTCTTCAATTTGAGTCTGAATTTGGTAATAAGGAGTTCATGATCTGAGCCACAGTCAGCTCCTGGTCTTGTTTTTGTTGACTGTATAGAGCTTCTCCATCTTTGGCTGCAAAGAATATAATCAATCTGATTTCGGTGTTGACCATCTGGTGATGTCCCTGTGTAGAGTCTTCTCTTGTGTTGTTGGAAGAGGGTGTTTGCTATGACCAGTGCATTTTCTTGGCAAAACTCTATTAGTCTTTGCCCTGCTTCATTCCGCATTCCAAGGCCAAATTTGCCTGTTACTCCAGGTGTTTCTTGACTTCCTACTTTTGCATTCCAGTCCCCTATAATGAAAAGGACATCTTTTTTGGGTGTTAGTTCTAAAAGTTCTTGTAGGTCTTCATAAAACCGTTCAACTTCAGCTTCTTCAGCGTTACTGGTTGGGGCATAGATTTGGATAACTGTAGGAATGAACTGTGTCCAGGGAGGTTAAATGCTTGACAGATAAGAAAGAAAGGAAAAAAAAATTGCTGCCCTAGAACTACTTCATTCATCACTAATCATTATCTTCAACTTTGTCTTTATCTTCCTCCTCTTCATTTATCTCTCCTTCTTTGTCTTTCTTTTTTTTTTTTTNTTGTTTGGATCAGCCTTGACATCATCTTTTTTTTTTTTTTTTTTTTTTGCCATATCAGCCTTCCTTTGGCTCAGGATGCAGCAAGATCCTTTTGGTACTTTTCCTTCCACAGTACAGTCTTCTTTTCAGGCTGCCTGCCATCTGCAATGCTGTCATTCACATCTCTCCCAGTTTCTTTGCATCGTTGCCAATAGACAGACCAGGATCCTCTTTGGTTTTAGGGGTGGTACACCAAACACAAGAAACCGGCCAAAGGAGGCTTTTTGGGTGATTGGAAACCCTGAACTTCTTTTTTTTTTCCATTTTGGGAAGAATAAAATTTGTCAATTTCTGTTTGATAAGGGGCCTTGTCCGCTCTTGACATTTTCCTTTCTCTTCATCAGACAAGGCTTTTCACCTTTCTGAACATTTTAAGATTTTTTTTCCTTGGTGTGGACCATTTTTAAAGTCTTTATTGAATTTGTTACAATATTGCTTCTGTTTTATGTTTTGGTTTCCTGGGCAATGAGCCATGTGGGATCTTAGCTCCCCAACCAGGGATCGAACTTGTACCCCCTGCCTTGGAAGGTGAAGTCTTAACCACTTGACTGCCAGGGAAGTCCCCTTTCTGCGCATGTAAAGAATAACTTGAGAATGATTGAAGCATCTGGATGGATTTTCCTGGGCTCCTTCTGGAAAGTTTATGCGGAGCCTATGACGACATTTGACGTCAGGCTTCTCAGGGCCTCCTCTGCCCTGCCGGTGTTTAGTAACCTTTCCTCAGGGAGGCAGAGTTGCTCAGGGCCCCTCACTCTCACTTGCCTCAGCAGTGTCTCCAAGTGTTTCTGAATCTGTTTTCACATAAGAGCATGAACCTGGAAGGCCTAGTGACAGCTCATTCCTTGGCATTTAAGCCTTGTCTGCTGCCTCCCTGGCCCTTCCTCTCCCTCGCTCTGCCATCATCTCTACCACCTTGCCCCTCAGTGTTAGTCTGCCCACCCTCTTCCAATACATCCATTGCCAAATTTGTCATTTTTATTTTTTTAAAAATTGATTTATTATTAATTGAAAGATAATGGCTTTACAGAATTGTGTTGGTTTCTGCCAAACGTCAACATGAATCAGCCATAGCTATACATATCTCCCCCACCTCTTTTTTTGGATTCTTTTTTTTTAATTTATTTTTTATTGAAGGATAATTGCTTTACAGAATTTTGCTGTTTTCTGTCAAACTTCCAAAGTTAACATTTTTAAAAAATAAAGTTGATCATGATGTCTACTCTGCTCAAAACCCTCTCTTGAATTTCTGTATCAAAACGTTGACAACCAACGCAATATTGTAAAGCAATTACCTTCCAATTAAAAATACATTTTTTAAAAAAGGAAAAAAAATATTTTTTCGACTCAAGGACTTCCCTGGTGGTCCAGTGGTTAAGAATCTGCCTGCCAAAGAGGGGCACATGGTTTCGATCCCTGGTCCTGGAAGATCCCACAGACCTCAGGGGAGATAAGCACGACAAGAGAAGCCACTGCAATGAGAAGCTGGCGCACTGCAACTAAAGAAAGCCTGCGTGCAGCAATGAAGCCCCAGTGCAGCCAAAAATACATAGTGAGATTAAAAAAAAATACTTTTTGATTATACATGACAGAAATCTGGCTAGAAAGAAGATGGATCAGAAGGGCAATTTGGGGAGAGAATACTGAAGTAGCTGCATTAGAGAAGGAAAGTCAAAGCTAATCACTCAGTCGTGTCTGACTCTTATGACCACATGGACTGTAGTCTGCTAGGCTCCTCTGTCCATGGAGTCTTCTAGGCAAGAATACTGGAATGGATTGTCATTTCCTCCTGCAAGGGATCTTCCTGACCCAGGGATCGAACCTGGGTCTCCTGCCTTGCAGGCAGATTACCATCTGAGCCACAAGGGAAGCCCCAAGAAAAGAAGGAAGAATCAGCAAACCTGGGAAGGACTGAATGTGGATGGCAGTAGAGACGGTGGGATCCAGGGATTGAGATGCCTCTTGGACTAACTCTGCTTCTCCAGAACATGTTTCTCATAGAAGATTGGCTTTGTACAGTAGAGATTAAGGCCCTTGATGTCTCTTGATCTCTCTTTTTTTATGGCTTGTATCATTAGGGGGAGGGTCTTTCCCCCTCTGTTTTGCATAAAGCATTTCAGGTGAGAATTCTGATGAAACCAGTGTGGGTCAGATGCCTATCCCTGAACCAATCAACAGGGACTCAGAGGTATGGTCACGTAAGAACATGGAGCTTCTCTATAGCAGCTACGTAGATGGGGTGGGGTGGGGTGGGGGTGGGGGCTCCCCAGAGAAAGAAGGGGCTAGGGAGACAATAGTTACTCCACTTTGTCCAACCAGACCCAGGCAGCCGGTGACCTGAAGGCCACATTTGGCCCATAGCATTGTCTTAATTAGGCTTAAGATTGTGCTAACAAACAGTTCAAAACCTGAATGTTTCTCATAAAAGCCTGGATTTCTGTTTTAACTTGAAATGTGGGAACCCTGGACCTCAAATTCTCATGTGGCAAAAATTGGCTGGAGCTAAATGGGTGTTGCTCATTTAAAATGGGGTATTCATTCAATTGTTGTTGTCCTCTCACCTCTTGCTACTTCCCTATTATCTATTGCTGCATAATCAACCGGTCAAAACTAAGAGGTGAAAAACAATAAAGTCACTTGTGGTCATTCAGTTCAGTAGCTCAGTCATGTCCAACTCTTTGCAACACCATGGACTGCAGCATGCCAGGCCTCCCTGTCCATCACCAACTCCTGGAGTTTATTCAAACGCATGTCCATTGAGACAGTGATGCCATCCAACCATCTCATCCTCTGTCATCCCCCTTCTCCTCCTGCCTTCAATCTTTCCCAGTATCAGGGTCTTTTCAAATGGTCATTACCAGCCATGTTCCTGGGGGTTTGCTTGTTTCAACCAGATGGGTCTCACCCAGGGTCTCAGGTGGTTGCAGTCAGAGGGGGGTGAGGCTGAAGTCAGCTGGAAGGCTTCCTTTGGTGGCTGCAGCTGGCTCTTGGCTGGGCTGTAGGCTGAAGCCCCTCTACATGGTCTTGCTGCAATTTAGGCTCCCTCATAGCATAGCAGCTGCCCTCTCTTCTCAGGGAAGACTCAGTCTCTATGCTATGTGTTCACTTTTTAAGTTACATTCTTTCCAGGAGCTGTTTTCATTTCAGATATGAAAATGGAGATAAGCAGAGAAGAATGGACAGCTCAAGGTCACCTGGTATTAAAGCCAGGAAGAGAACTGAGCTCTTCCCTCTCAGTTTACAGTTTACGCTGCAGTCTCCTCCATCCTTCTCTCTCTGATGAAAGCTCTGGTGTCTTCTAGACCCTTTCTTGTACTGCAGCCGGCTATGGCCAGACCTGGCCCCTCACTGGGTTTCAGCTTTTCCTTGGCAGAAACTGTCCTTTGCTCCACATTTTTTCTGTATGATAGCTTGATGCCTGGCATTGAGCTGGCCCTCAGAAAGTGTTTATTTAATCAAATCCATATTTTTGAAGTACCCTCAATTTTCTTTTTATTGTATAGCTAGCTCCACAGGAACCTCAATTCCTGTTGTATGTGGGATGGGCAACTGAATAGGGGCAAGGAAATGCGTCCCCACATGCTCACCATCTCTCAGGACCTCCAGAGATGCCTGAGGAGCCCCAGAGCCCAGATATTATTGTTTTGGAGAGAGGTGTATGTGTGTGAGAGACTGAATTTAAGGGACATATTGTGGTTTTTCTTTGATAAAACTAAACAACAAAAACAAACAATAAATTAAACAACACAGGTATAAATAGAATAAAGAACGAAAGCTTTTCTTCTCTCAATCTCTCCCTATACCTGTTCCCACAGCTCAGAGGTCATCAATCATCGTTTATGGTTCAGCCTATAACCTGCAAGATTCTTTACACACACAGTATGAGTTGAATACATACTGTACCCTACATTTTTTGTATCCCAGAGATCCCATTCCTTTCAACAGCTG
The DNA here is from genome assembly GCA_006410935.1 of Redunca redunca. Taxonomy (NCBI): domain Eukaryota; kingdom Metazoa; phylum Chordata; class Mammalia; order Artiodactyla; family Bovidae; genus Redunca; species Redunca redunca. Next base: position 201,096 of record SJYQ01008866.1, on the reverse strand, counting down.
CTTGCAAATTTATAAAATAGATGAACCATACTTTTGTTGGTTTGTTTGGAGGGATGATAATGTTATTTATGTTTATCTGTACTGAGTTTTCATATTTCACACAAGACACACAAACACATCCATTTTGTAAAATACTTAGGTTTAGTGGTTTAGTTGCTAAGTCGTATCTGACTTTTGAGATATGGACTGTAGCCTGCCAGGCTCCTCTGTCCGTGGAATTCTTTAGGCAAGAATACTGGAGTGGGTTGCCATTTCCTTTTCCAGGGGATCGTCCTGACCCAGGGATCAAACCCGGGTCTCCTGTTCTGCAGGCAGATTCTTTGCCAGCTGAGCTGCCAGGGCTGTGATCAACACAGCAGCCACTTGCCATGTGTGACTACAGGGCACCTGAAATGTGGCGAGTCTGAATCCAATGTGCCATATGTGTAAATGCACATTGGATTCTGGAGACTTAGTATGAAAAAACTAAAATAAAATATCTCACTGGTAATTTGTTTATATTGATTATATGTTGAAATGATAATGTTTTAGAATATTGGATTAAATAAAATATATTGTTAAAATTAATTTTATGCTTATTTTTTTAAATGGCTAAAATTTGAAATTACATAAGTGTTTTGCATTATATTTCTTTTGGGCAGAGCTGATTTAGAGAAAATAAACGTGTACAGAGCAAAAGATGAAAGTGCGATTTCATAATCTAACCTCTTGCCTCCCTAAGTTGCTACTGAATTTTATTGCTTTCCAATATGTACTTTAAGACTATGTACTTTATCCTGAATTATGTTTTTTCCATATTCTTCAGATTTTGTATGTATATCGTGCTTTTGTCTTTGAAAAAGTTTATGCTATTACTTTTCATAAATACTTTAATTGCAGAGACTTCCCGAGTGATCCAGTGGTTAAGATTCTGTGTCTGCAATGCAGGGGGCAGGGTTTCAATTCCTTACTGGGGAGCTAAGATGCCACATGCCACACATGTGGCCGAGAAAATAAAATAGAATAAAATAAAATAAATACCTTAGGGGAACTTGCCTGACGAACCAGTGGCAAAGACTCCACGTTCCCAGTGCAGGGGGCCCTGGTTTGATCCCTGGTCAGGGAACTAGACCCCACATGCCACAACTGAGAGTTCACATGCCGCAGCTAAATATCCCAAGTGCCGCAACTAAGAGCTGATGCAGCCAAATAAATATTTAAAATAAATAAGTAAATACCTTAATTGCAAATAAAGACAGTAAACTCTTCTGGTTTCTCCACAACCCTGATCCTTCTCCAAGATGCATTGTTTTGAATACTGGCATTGCCACTTACCAAACTGAAGACAAGAAATAGAAATCCTAATATCTGAATAATAGAAATCCCTATTCTTCTCTATCCCAGAAAGAGAAGAATAGAAAGGGAGAGAAGGAATTATTTCAAGAAATACTGATGGTATTTCCCCCAAATTAAAAACAAACAAACAAGCATGAAAAACCTTTGGTTGCAAGATCCATAGAATTTCAGATGGAAAAGGAAAAATCCACCTATAGACTCATACAGAAGTATAAAGATATGAAAAATAAAGAGAAAATGGCAAAACCTATATAAAGAGCAGAACACGCAAAAGAACAAGAATCAATTTGCCACCAGATTTTCCAACAGCAAAACCATGTAGTGTTGATCAGAGAGATTCCAGAGGGAAATATATCTTTTATGGGAAAAGCTAAAGACATCAAGGTTAGCTAGAAAATTAATACAAAGAATACTGGAGTGGGTTGCCATTTCCTTCTCTGGGGATCTTCCCAACCCAGGAATCTAACCTGGGTTTCCTGCATTGCAGACAGTGTCCTGTATCGCAGGCAGATTCTTTACCAACTGAGCTGCCAGGAAGCCCCCTAGGTCTTAAGAGAAAGACACAAAATAGACCTTAAGAGAGAAAACAGGCAAGGTCTCAGAATGCCTTCCACATTTTGATCACACAATAAAGGAGGCAAGAACAGAGTGGGAGAAGGTTGAGGTATCAGTGGAAGTGAAAACTGCACATCTTGATGGGCCTGGCAAAGGAACTCCTCTTGTGCTAATACTATTATAATTAAAAAACCCCACATGCTAGTAAAGCAAACACCAATTTGAAGGAGTCACCCATAATTTAGAGTGCTTCAACTTGGAGAAACATCTGAGGTAGTGTTTGTGGATGGTCTGAACACAAAGGCATAAGCACGCAGAGAAAGAACGTGCATTATCTTTCAAAAAGCTGAGTATGAGTCTCTACGATAAAGACAGCTTCTGTGAAAGAAAACAGTGATAAATTGTACTTCATCAAAATGAAAAACTTGAACTTCTCAAGAGACACTGTGAAGATGCTAAATAAGCAAGCTATAGAATTTGAGACTACGGTTTGCACAGGTATGCCTGAAAAAGAATTTTAAATCAATATATGTTAATATTAAGCAAACAAGCAACCTAATAAAGGCATGTAAAAGAATAGACATCTCAGGGAAGAAAATGAGGAACTCAAGAGCATGAGTCAGCAGGAGTACAAATTAAAACCATAATGAGGTACTAGTTCATACCCAACGGAACAGCTACAGCTGAAAAGGATGACAATTCCAAGTGTTGGTGAAAATGTGGCAGAAGTGGAGCTCCTTCACTTTGTTGGTGGGATTGTAAACGGAACAACTACTTTGGAGAATTCTTTGACACTTTCTCATAAAATTATGTATATATCTATGCCATGATCCAAGAATTTCATTCCTAGATACTCAAGAATAATGAAAACATATTCTGTAAAAAGAAAAGAATCATAGCAACTTTATTTACATAGCCAAGCACTAGAAACAATCCAAACACCCATCAATAGGATAATAGTAGCCAATTATATTACATTCTTTCAAAGAACTATGCCTCAGCAATAAAAAGGAATAAACTACTGATAACAAAGATAAATATTAAAACATCATATTGAGCAAAAGAAGCCAACTACAGAATATTAATGCTGCATGATTCTGGTGATGGAAATCAGAACAGTAATTGCAGCAGGTATGGGTGGGTAACAATGGACTGGAAGAGGTATGGGGTAATATAAATGTTTTGTATGTTATTTTGTGTTTTAATAACTTAGGGGTTTACAATTGCTGAAACTCACCAAACTGAATACTTAAGACCTGTGTATTTTATTGCGTGTAAATTATACCTTGATTTTTTTTAAAAAAGGGAATTCTTTATAAAAAAAGACAAAATAAAAAAAATTAAAATGCCCAGGACTGAATGATAATGAAAACATTTTGCTTCAAAGTTGTAGAATCCAGCAAGATTGGCCCTCTAAGGGCAATTTATAGACTTAGCTACTTACATTAAAAAAAGAAGAAAGCTCATTTTTTCAAAATGAGTTAATGTCTGTTGGCACACCCACTCCAGTACCCTTGCCTGGAAAATCCCATGGATGGAGGAGCCTGGTGGGCTGCAGTCCATGGGGTCGCTAAGAGTCGGACAGGACTGAGCAACGTCACTTTCACTTTTCACTTCCATGCATTGGAGAAGAAAATGGCATCCCACTCCAGTGTTCTTGCCTGGAGAATCCCAGGGATTGGGGAGCCTGGTGGGCTGCCATCTATGGGGTCGCTCAGAGTCGGACACGACTGAAGCGACTTAGCAGCAGCAGCAATAAATGTTCAAATGAGTGGATAAAGAAGATGTGGTATATATATACACAATGGAATATTACTTAACCATAAAAAATGAATGAAATAATGCCATTTGCAGCAACATGGATGGACCTATAGATTACCATACTAAGTGAAATAAGTCAGACAAAGACAAATATCATATGACATCACTAATATGTGAAAATAGAAAATGATGCAAATAAGCATATTTACAAAACAGAAATAGAGTCATGGATATAGAAAATAAACTTATGGTTACCAGTGGGGAAAGTGAGTGGTGGAGGGATAAACTGGGATACTGGGATTGACATTGCACACTACTGTGAACTTCCAGATGTTCAAGCTGGTTTTAGAAAAGGCAGAGGAACCAGAGATCAAATTGCCAACATCCGCTGGNTCTATACTCCAACTTAAAAAAAATTAGGTAAAAAAGGGGAAGTGACAAAAACAATAAACTCTAAGTATAAAGACAGATTAAAATAAATAAGAGCAGAAATCAGTGATTAGTGAAATAAGAATTAAGGTATAATAGAATATATCAACTAATCAAAAGCTTTTTAAATTATGATAAAACACACATAATATTTATAATCTTAACCATTTTTAAGTGTGTGAACCATTTCTAAGAAAATGTATTCAACAGTAGTGTTAAATACATTCATGTTGGTGTGCAACCCCTTTCCAGAACTCTTTTCAGTAAAACTCGAAGTGTATACTTATGAAACAACTCCCCATTTCTTCCTTCCTCTAACTCCTGGCACCTACCCTGCTACTTTCTGTCTATATGAATTGGAGGTTTGTTCTAGGTATTCATATAAGGGTGGAATCATAGAGTATCTGTTCTTTTGCATCTGGCTTATTTCACTCAGCATAATGTCCTCAAGTTTCAACCATGTTATAATGTAGTATGTATCAGAATGGCCTTTGTATTTAATACTGAATTATATTCCATTCCATTGTATGTGTATACCACATTTTATCCACTCACCTGTCCATGAACACTTGGGTTGCTTCCTCCTTTTAGCTATTGTGAATAATGCAGCTCTACGTGAGGTCTTACGTTCAATTATGTTGAGTATATAACCAGAAGTGGAATTACTGGCTTATGTGGTAATTCTGTTTGAAAATTTTTGAGAAACCACTATACTGCTTTTCACAGCAGCTGTACCATTTTACATGCTCATCTACACTGCTTAAAGATTTCAGTTTTTCCACATCCTCCCCAATATTTGTAACTTTCTGTGCTCTTTTCTTTTTATAGTAGTCATTCTAACGGGTGTGAGATGGTGTCTCAACGTGGTTTAGATTTGCATTTCTCTACATGGTTAGTAAGGTTGAGCATCTTTTAACATGCTTTTCAGTGTTCGTACATCTGGAGAAATACTGTTCAGGTCCTTTGCCCATTTTGTAGTAGAGTTGTTTGTTTTCTTACTCTTGAGTTGCAGAACTTCTATATATATTTTTAACATTATCCCCCTTATCAAATATATGATTTGCAAATATTTTCTCCCATTCTACAGATTTCCCACTCTGTTGTATATGTCTTCTAATCCACAGAAGTTTTTAATTTTGATTAAGGTTTAATTAATTTTGTAGTCTAACTTATCTGTTTTTACTTTTGTTGCCCGTGCTTTTGGTCAAATCCAAAAAGAAAAAAAAAATCGCTGTTAAAATCCTGCATCATGAAGCTTTCCCCGTATGTTTTCTCCAAAGAGTTTTGTATATGCCCTGCCCTCCATTTCGGAGAAGGCAATGACATCCCACTCCAGTACTCTTGCCTGGAAAATCCCATGGACAGAGGAGCCTGGTAGGCTGCAGTCCATGGGGTCGAGAAGAGTCAGATACGACTGAGCGACTTCCCTTTCACTTTTCACTTTCATGCATTGGAGAAGGAAATGGCAACCCACTCCAGTGTTCTTGACTGGAGAATCCCAGGGACGGTGGAGCCTGGTGGGCTGGTGTCTATGGGGTCACTCAGAGTCGGACACGACTGAAGCGACTTAGCAGCAGCAGCAGCAGCCCTCCATCTCCTCCAAAGATAAAATTTATCTTGTCCCTATTCGAGAACCAAGCATGGGGAGGAGGCATACTGTAACCAATCACCTGAACTCTGTACCAGAGCTGTCTCTGGGTTTTACTGTGTGTGACTTTCGTAGTGTTGGCAGTCTTCAAACCTTTAGTGGTTCTCGGTCATCTGCTGATATGTGTATTAGAGGTTATATATATGTTCATCTCTGGTTTTGTTTGTCATGGCCCATGACTGGTGATTTAGTCTGTGGGGAGCAGGGTGGAGAGGTGAGAGTGGGTGCATGCTCCTGCAATGGGGGTGCTGGTAGGTTATTCTGCCTGCAGGAGTTCCCAGCCCTCCTGGAGACAGCAGAAGCCTGGAGCCACAAGAGGCTCTCCAGTTCCCACACCTAACATGGATGCGCCCTCATAGCCTTGACTAATGCCCCCAAATTCCTCTTCCCCTTTTAGCTGTTGTCCGTGCAGCTTTCCTTACCCACTGTATAGCTATTAGCATGACTGACTCCATCTTGGGCACTTACAGTTTCTCCTATCCTTCTGTTGACCTTACCCAGGACTGTACTGTGCAGCAAATCGTTTCTCAGTTGTCAGGGGCATTGTAATTAGTAGATACTGTTTAATAATTATTAGGACCATGTAGCCTCTATGATCCGTTATTCCCCAGACAATGATGGAAACCTTCACTGATACATTCCTGGTGCCCATGAGACTAGTTAGTCATTTGTAAGTCTTGACTTAGGAATGCATGTGCTGTTTCCGAGCCCCTGCCCTTATTTCCTAGATTAACTATAAAATTGTCCCAGGTGTGGAGAGCAGCTGCAAATGCTTCCGGATCATCCTGATTATGCTCCCACCATGTGAGTAAGTGACTCTATAATAAACCAATCCATTGATTGTAAGGAGTGACCTGCCTCATTTTTTTAGTCTCAAGATGCCTTCTCAGTGGGCAAATTTCATTTCCTCCGTCCTCCAACACCCAGCCTTGCTCCTGCGGTAACTTCTGCTGTGGTATTATCTGGGAGTTTCCCCACACATCCTACCCTGTCTACTCTCTGTTGTTTGGGGTTTTCTGAGGTCTTGGCCCACCATATGTTGTAAGACCTGGGGTGACATGTCCTGCCTTGCCATCTTTGGGCCTCACGGGACCCAACCCTGTGTTCCCTGGCTCTCACCAGCGTGCCTCTCTCCTATCAGGAAAGGCTCCCCACTGGTTAGTTCCTCCGTCAACTGGGCTACAGCACCCTACCCACCTGAATCTCATTGACTGGAAAAAATACACAGTCAAAAAGTTGAGAATTATGTTTTATTTGCTGCATTACTGAGGACTTAAGCCCAGGAGGCAGCCTCTCACATAACTCTGAGGGCCTGTTTGAAAGAGACAAGGAAGGAGCCAGGAGTTTTTGCAAAAAAAAAAAAAATCAAACAAAAAACAGGTAAACATCAAAAGATTACTGGTAATTAAAAAAAAAGACATCAAATTAGTGAATGTAGTGCTTTTCTATGTACACAAAGATGCAAAAGTCTGGGCTTGACGGAACTGTGCTTTGACACGTACATTAATTATCTAGGGCTGGTTCCTGTTTTTCGCCACTCCGAATTCCCTCAGGACACACCGTCAGTGGTGACTGCAGAGGCTGAGGACTTGAAGGCCACAGCATCCTTGCTCACTGAAACGGCAGGTGACATTCTTGGTCCACAGCCTCAAACAAAGGGGTTTTACCTTCCTGCCAGCCTGAAAATTTGCTCAAACAAGTCAATGACACTCTCCCGTCATGGAAACCAAGGGTCAGCCCATCTCCTTGTCACTACAAAGCCTACCTCCAACAGTCACCGCTTTTTCACTCTGCTCCCACTCTGCAGCCCTGGTGTGGCCCTTCCCGGTGTGTGTGCCCTTCCCCCGACGCTGTGACACAGGTGACTAAGAAGCTGCCGCCACCCTCATCTGCTCAGTGTCAGCTGCATGTCATACTATTTAGGGCAGGGATCACCCCCTCACTAACGGGGTGAGGAGGGGGTGATCAGAACACACCGGGGACGCTTTCTTGTCTTCCTGTGCTGTTATGGGCTTATCAATTACTTTGACTTGTTTCTTCCCTGGGGACTTCCCTGGTGGTCCAGTAGCTAAGACCCTGCGCTCCTAGTGCAGGGAGCCCAGGTTTGATCCCTGGTCAGGGAACTAGCAGAGAAGGCAATGGCACCCTGCTCCAGTACTCTTGCCTGGCAAATCTCATGGACAGAAGAGCCTGGAAGGGTGTAGTCCATGGGGTCATGAAGAGTCGGACACCACTGAGGGACTTCACTTTCACTTTTCACTTTCATGCATTGGAGAAGGAAATGGCAACCCACTCCAGTGTTCTTGCCTGGAGACTCCCAGGGACGGGGGAGCCTGGTGGGCTGCCGTCTCTGGGGTCGCGCAGAGTTGGACTCGACTGAAGTGACTTAGCAGCAGCAGCAGCAGCAGCAGCAGGGAACTAGATCCCACATGCTGCAACTAGAAAGACCCCTCATGCTGTGATAAAGATGGAAGATCCCGAGTGCTGCAACTAAGACCCAGCGTGGCCAAATAAATAAATATACAAATAAATTAAAAAGTATATTTTATTCTCTGGCTTCATGGGATTTGGGGTGGGTTGGATATTACATGACATCTGTGCAGTCTCTCTCCCCTTAATTTATGTGGCTTTTATAAAAATCTAGATTGTTACTTACTTTTTATTTTGTTATTAAAAAAAAAATGCTGCCATTTCCACCCTTACACATTTGTCTTTGTACACCTCTGCTATGATTTCTGAGACAGAGTCCTAGAGGTGGGATGATGAATTTAAAATTTTTAGAGAATCTGGCAAATTGCTCCTTGAGGAGGCTATACTGATTTATACTCCCTCCGGCAGCGTTTGAGACTAACACCTGGTGGAAGCTGTGAATGTGTGGGTAAATGTACAGTTCCTTGAATTTTGAGACTCTAATGATTTTCTGATTTTATTTGTAATGATGTTGTTGAAGAATAACATATATACAGTAAAGTGCACATGTCTTGAGCAAATAGCTTGATGGATTTTTACTGAGGGAATTCCTCTGCATGACCACCGCCCAGTTCAGGAAACAGAACATCCCCAGCTCCTCAAAAGCAGCCCCCATGTGCTCTCCCTGTTATTACCTCCCACCAACCACTGCTTGGCTTCTGTCTCTATAGTTTTGTTTGCTTTAAGCTTCATGCAAATGGATTCCTATACTCTGTGCTCTTTAATGCTTAACTTTTGCTCACCACTGTGTCTGAGATTCACCCCAGGGTTGCGTGTGTTTGCACTTTGGTCACTGATTGCTGCATGTTATTCCACCAGGTGACTACACTTCAATGTACTTCTGTTGATGGATATCTAAGCTGTTTCCATGGTTTTGGTTGGTCCAGGTCTAATTACTATCCACTAGAATGTATTCGGAGAAGGCGATGGCACCCCACTCCAGAACTCTTGCCTGGAAAATCCCAAGGACAGAGGAGCCTGGTGGGCTGCAGTCCATGGGGTCGTGAGGAGTCGGACATGACTGAGCGACTTCCCTTTCACTTTTCACTTTCATGCATTGGAGAAGGAAATGGCAACCCACTCCATTGTTCTTGCCTGGAGAATCCCAGGGACGGGGGAGCCTGGTGGGCTGCTGGGGTCACACAGAGATGGACACGACTGAAGCGACTTAGCAGCAGCAGCAGAATGTATTGGGTTGGTCAAAAAGTTTGCCTGGGTTTTCTGTTACGTTTGCAGAAAAATCCGCACAAACTATTTGGTCAACACAATACGCAACTTTTGGAGCTCCTTTCCAATTGAGGTTAGTTTTACCTAGGAGTGGGATTGTAAATCATAGGGTTTGCATACATTTGATTAGGTTCTGCCAGTTTTCCAAAATGTTCCTCCCAGTTTACACCCCTGAGAGCACTGTGTCCGAGTTCCATTAGTTACATATCTTTACCAACATTTAGTATTGTTGGGTTTTAATATTTTTTATTTAAATAGTTTTTGACTATCAACAAAATTGAATATATTTTTATATATTCATTGGCTATTTCAATGTCTTCTTCTTGAATTTCTTGTTCTGGGACTTCCCTGGTGGTGCAGTGGTTAAGACTGTGTTCTTCCACTGCAGAGGGTATGGGTTTGATCCCTGGTTGGGGAACTAAATTTCCACATACTGAGAGATGTGGCCAAAAGAATTAAAAAAACAAAAAAGTGAGAGAAATTTCTTGTTCTACCTTTTGCCCATTAAAAAAATATTTCCCACGTTGTTTACTCTAAGAGTCATAGTTCTTTTTAAATGACATATAAACATGCCTTACTTTATTTCCCTGTTTGTTCTTACTTCCAAATGCTCTCTACCCTACATTATGTTGCCTGGTTTATTAACAGAGTGAGATGAGAAGAACAAATGCTCTTGCATGATGAGGGAAGACAGAAATGATGCTGGGAGACTGTGGTGGGCGGTTGGAGCCAGGGGTCTGTGCAGAGTGAGAGGCGGAGAAGGCCTGTTTCCATGGCCGCCTCTACCACGCATGGCCTCACCCTCCTTTGCTGTCTTCCTTTTTAAAAAGCCACAATATTACAGCCTTGTTGCTGCCCTGATTTTATAAGTAAAACATGCAGCCTTAGAAATAAAGACAAGCTACGTTACTTTCAGGTGAGGAAGGCGGTAAGACTCTGGCTCTATTCACATTTTGGTGGCTGCCCCAGAAGATGGTGTCTGCATGCAGGCTCTCTGTGCATCCGGTTCTTGTTCACTGCTGGGTCCCTGGGGCCTGGAGAAGTTCCTGGCATAAATATGGTGGCATGGAGGACTTCAGGGCTCCCTCTCACTTTGATGACTGCCTCCTGAGCCTCGTGCATGAGAAAGATGTGTTATTGAGCTGAAGGAGCACCTTAGGACCAGAGCCCTCATGGAGCCCTTTGGTGGGGGATGAGGAATGTCCATGAGAGTCAACTGTTTAGTTCTAAACACAGGCTACAATTGTGCTGTAACCAGTATCCTTTCCCCATCCGTCTTGAGCCCTGGTATCTTTGGAGCCCTCGTGGACATTGTTGCTGCAGACCTCAGATGGAACCATTTCAATCAGACAGAGGAGTTTTAGTGAGAGATGGAGAGGTTGGGTTCTGCCATTTCTCTCAAGAATTTTCCTGGGCCTCTTAAGTTTTGTTCTCTTCTACCCCTTAGTACCGATCTACATGCCAAGGAGTCCTGGGCAGGGGCACACTTGGAGGCCACATCTCAAAAAGGAGTAATGGGATTGCTCTGGACTTTTCAAGTGATTGGCAATACTTAACACAGATTATTCCAAAGGGACACCTGGGTCAGGCAATTTAGAAAAAACAGCTTCTGTAGAAATGAATCAATGAATGAATGAGTGGAAGGCAGCCCCTACAATGACCTTCATCATGCCAATTGCACTTCCTACTAAACTGTAAATTCTTTAAGGACTGGCATTTGCTCCTTGAGAGTCTTAGCCATATTATACTTGCAGTGCCCTGTGAATGAATGAACGAGTGAATAACACAGCTCTACTACTTGGCAATATAGGTAAGTTATAAAATGAATTCTTTTGTATTCTTAACTCTTAGCCTTGCATCTGGGTATGATAAACAATTTAATAAACATTTGTTGAATGAATGAATGACTGAATACATTCATGCTCAGTCATGTAGTTGTGTCCAACTCTTTGTGACTCCATGAATTGTAGCCCAGCAGGCTCCTCTTTCCATCGGATTTTCCAGGCAAGAATACTGGAGTAGGTTGCCATGCCCTCCTCCAGGGGATCTTCCCGACCCAGGGATTGAACCCGTGTCTCTTGGGTCTCCTACACTGGAGGTGGATTCTTTACCACTAGTGCCACCTGGGAATACATTTCAGTTCAGTTCAGTTGAGTCGCTCAGTTGTGTTCGACTCTTTGCGACCCCATGAACTGTAGCACGCCAGGCTTCCATCTCCATCACCAACTCTCCGAGCTTACTCAAACTTATGTCCATTGAGTCAGTGATGCCATCCAACCATCTCATCCTCTCATTCCCTTCTCCTCCTGCCTTCAATCCTTCCCAGCATCAGGGTCTTTTCAGATGAGTCAGTCCTTCGCATCAGGTGGCCAAAGTTTTGGAGCTTCAGCTTCAGCATCACTCCTCCCAGTGAACACCTAGGACTGATCTCCTTTAGGATGGACTGGTTGGATCTCCTTGCAGTCCAAGGGACTCTCTCAACAGACTTCTCCAACACCACAGCTCAAAAGCATCAATTCTTTGGTGCTCAGCTTTCTTTATGGTCCAACTCTCACATCTATACATGACTATTCAAAAAACCATTGTTTTGACTAGATGGACCTTTGTTGGCATTTATAAATACGTTAAAAATTTTTTTCTTTGACTTGCCTTGAAAGAAGTGGGAGTATGGATCTCCCTGGTGATCCAGTGATTAAGAATCTGCAAGGGACACAGGTTCAATCCCAGGAAGACACCACATGCAACTAAGCCCTCCAGCCGCAATGACTGTAGCCCTCTTGCCTAGAGCCTGTACTCCACAACAAGAGAGAGGCCCCTGCTCACCGAAAATAGAGAAAGCCCGTGTGCCGCAACGAAGACCCACCATAGCCAACAAAAAAAAGATAAATCAAAAAAAAAAAAAGAAAAAAAGGTGGGAGCAAACCCAACAGGGCCTAGTGAAGATGCAGGGCCCCTCAGCGGCGGGCTCAGTTCAGTGGGCAGGTTGAGTCTGCTCTGAGCCCAGCTGCGCTGCCCCATCTCTCTGAGCATGGAGGCCAGTTTTCTCCTGAGTGCCTTTTTCACACAGCAAATAAGCCTAGTTTTTTTTTGAAACATGAGACTGACATAAAGAAACTCACAATTGCCTCAGAAAATTATGTTCCCTGCTAAGCCCGCGCAATTGTCCTGGACGTTGATTTTCTGTCATGAATTGGGGCTTTGTTGTGAAGCACTGAAATGTTCTAGAAAGAACTGCCGAGAGATCAAAGCCTCATCCGTAGGTCTGAGGCTGATGCAGGAACTTAAATGCTGGCAGCCAGCTCATTTCTCAAGCGAGAGCAAAGCCACGAATAGTATACATTTTCATTCCCATATTTCTAGTTTGAAGATCTCTGTTCCTGCTCTCTTAGTGATTGAGACAATCTTATTTTATGTCTTTGTTCTTTAAAAAAAAACGTACAAAGGAGAAAAGAGAAGAAAATAAAGCTACAGGTAGCTCACCAATTCAAGTGGGTAATAGCTTCCCCAAGCCACAGTTATATTACCATACAGTTGGGAAACTTCGTATTTATGAAACAGAACTGCCTTGGAAATCATTACATAATTCTAATCAGAATGCAGACTTCCTAACTGCATTCACACAGAGGCATTTTTTCAACTGTTATGATTTATTGTTCAATAACTATTCCTTTTTTTAAAAAAATAGCATCAAAATCAGTGATTCTTCTTTCTGTACAATTTCAGGGGGCAGAAAATTTAGTTAGAACTAAATACACACATAATATAATGTTTTAAGGTTTGATTGTTTGAATGAAAGTAGAACCCTATGGTAGTGTGATTTGTGATTTGACTTATTGAGAAATAGCTTGAGTTGAATTTAGTTCCCTGGAATACAATAATAGCAACCTTCTACCCCCGCTCTCCACCCCCAGACTTAAAAAAATTTTTTTTTTTTGCTGTGCTGAAGGATCTTAGCTCCTCCGCCATGTCCCTTGCAGTGAAAGCATGGAATTCTTTTTTTTTTTTTTTAAGTTTTTAACATTTAAATTTATTTTTAATTGGAGGATAATTGCTTTACAACACTGTTGGTTTCTGGCATATATCAACATGAATCAGCCATAGGTATATGTATGTCCCCTCCCTCTTGAATCTCCCACCTCCCACCGGAAGCATGGAGTCTTAACCACTGGGCCAAAAGTCCCCATCCCCAGACTTTGAAAACAGGGAGGGATCTTGGAGCTGTGTCTGGTCTGGATTTACAGTTCAAACTGAAACGGAGCAGGACGCTATGGTCCTTGCCCCCACACCATGTCCTCTGCCTGCCTTTTGTCTGTTGAAAACATTAATCAAAGAATAAGTTTAATCAGAGAACTGAGAAATACTGAAACAAAGGAAAACAGTCAAAGGAGACTGAGCAATAATAATGTAGTTATTAAGCACGGTCAAGGATCTTTAGTTCCCTCTCAGGGGCTTCCCTGGTGGCTCAGATAGTAAAGAATCTACCTGCAATGCAGGAGACTCAAGTTCCATCCCTGGGTTGGGAAGATCCCCTGAAGAAGGAAATGACAACACACTCCAGTTATTCTTACCTGGAAAATTCCATGGATAGAGGAGCCAGGTGGGTTACAGTCCATGGGGTTACAAAGAGTTGGACATGATTGAGCCATGAAATTAAAAGACCCTTACTCCTTGGAAGAAAAGTTATGACCAACCTAGATAGCATATTCAAAAGCAGAGACATTACTTTGCCAACAAAGATCCATCTAGTCAAGGCTATGGTTTTTCCAGTGGTCATGTATGGATGTGAGAGTTGGACTGTGAAGAAAGCTGAGCGCCGAAGAATTGAACTGTGGTGTTGGAGAAGACTCTTGAGAGTCCCCTGGACTGCAAGAAGATCCAACCAGTCCATGCTAAAGGAGATCAGCCCTGGGTGTTCATTGAAAGGACTGATGTTGAAGCTGAAACTCCAATACTTTGGCCACCTCATGTGAAGAGTTGACTCATTGGAAAAGACCCTGATGCTGGGAAAGATTGAGGGCAGGAGGAGAAGGGGATGACAGAGGATGAGATGGCTGGATGGCATCACTGACTTGATGCACATGGGTTTGGGTAAGCTCTGGGAGTTGGTGATGGACAGGGAAGCCTGGTGTGCTGCAGTTCATGGGGTTGCAAAGAGTTGGACACAACTGAGCGACTGAACTGAGCAACTAACACACACACACAAGGGCTATAGATAATATCATGAGGCATATCCCATGAGCTGTCTTATATATACTAAAACACCAGGTGAAAAGTTAACTGCAAGATGACCAGACTGTGACCAGGACAACAGCTGCCACAATTCTGAGAATTAGCCGCAAAGAAATGGGAACAAATGGACCCTGGAACTGAAGATTAACTGTACCTAAAACAACCAAGATGATGCTGGTCGGAACACTGATGACCAATTTGAAGATGACTGTTAGAAGTGTACTGTGGTGTTTCTGCATGTAGCCCCCCAAACCCCAGCTGCTGGCATCTGAAATAAAGCAAACTTTCCTTTCCATCAACTTGGTTTGTTTATCGGCTTTTGATCGGTGAGCAGCCGGATCCCATACACTCTTGGTAACAAGACCAGAAGTACTGTGATTTCCCAAAGGTCACCCAGCTAGTGAGGGCAGAGTGGGAGAGAACACAGCCATTCCAGCCCAGGCTTTCTCCACTCTGTCCAACAGGAATATGATTGATCTATATGCGTTGAGGGCTAGTGTTCTGGATAGAAGCCTTCTCTCGTTGTGAGATGAAGGTGTGGGCAGAGTTGTAAAGAAGGGACAGTGAGCAAACCAGCAACGCTGCAGACTCAGGAGGCCAGGACAGTCCAAGACAGGCTCGGTCACCTCGACTGTACCACAGGTAGGACACGGAGGTCAAGGACCCCTCTCCAGACCCAGCGATTATGCCCAGGAGACGCAACCAAAGAGGCATTCTTTCAGAGCTTCCCAGAGCCTAGAGTAAACTCATGGACTCTCCTTAACCATATGCTGAACCCTGTTTTAAAATAGTCTGCTCACATAGCTGGTTTTCCCATCTAACTTGTGAAACCTTCAGGACAAAGGCAGTATCTGGTTCATTTTTGAAATTCTACCGGGCAGTGACTGGCACAAATACAACTCATCAAATGTTTGCAAAATAAATAAACAATGGCAACTTCCCCATTTAGAGCCAACCCCAGTGCAGAATAAAATCACAACCACCCATTGCCTAATAAAGTTGAACTTGTTCATCCCTCTGACCCATAGTTCTATTGCTAGAAAGATGCTTGCCCATGAGCATCAAGAAGAGAACATTGCAAAAATGTTGGTAGCAGGATTGTTCATAACAACTCCAAGTGGAAACAACCCACATTTCAGTGGAATACGTGTGTGAGTGCTAAGTTGCTGCAGTCGTGTCTGACTCTTTGCGACCTCATGGACTGTAGCCTGCCAGGCTCCTCTGTCCATGGGATTTCCCAGGCAAGAACACTAGAATGGGTTGCCATTTCCTACTAAAGGTGATCTTTCTGACCCAGGGATCAAACTCAAGTCTCTTGTGTCTCCTGCATTGGCAGGCAGATTCTTTACCACTGCACTACCTGGAAAGTCCCACATAGTTCACAATAAAAAGTTTCAAACAATACACCACCAACAAACAAACCTATATGGAAGCTCTCCATAGTACTTTCATCTTTTCTGCCCACAGAGGTGGGGAGGAACCTACTGGGGAGCCCAAGGCCCTAGAACAGTCCGGCTCTATATGTAATGGGTTTGGAACCCCATCCATTTCAGTGCCTATCTGCTAAGTGCTGTTCCTCTGATTGCAGGGGTCTGTCTGTAGAATAGACAAGGACAGGGAAGGGCAGCTGTCCTTGCCCCAGGGGGAACTGGGTGTCTCCCCAAAGGACCACTTCCAGCATCCTTGAGGGAGGAAGAATGAATCAACAGCCTCCTGCCAACCCATCACAGTTTACCAAGGGTCTGTGCCTAACAGGTACTGAGTGTCCATTAGCAGACACCCTCTTTGGGACTCAGCATTCATACATCCTTGTGAGAAGCAAGCTTTTCTCCTCTGGGAGATCACAGAACTGGCCCTTTGACAAGTACAGCATATAGTTTTCTCAAAAAACAAGGGATTAGGAGAGCTTTTGACAGGGTGCCTTGTTGGTGGTCTGTGTCCTCTTCCCATCACACGGGGCACAGTAGTTTATAGCCCAAGTTTTGAAGTCTCTGGAGGACCTGGGTTTAAATCTTGCCCCTAAACAAGGTCCCAACCTTTCTAATCTTCCATCTATTCATCTGTGAAAGGGACATAATACCAATGGGACCTATGAGGCCGCTGTGAACATTCAATAAGATAATGCATGTGGAGCCCCTAGCCTGGCCCATAGAAGGAGCTCAGTAAGCATTTACTGAATGAATGGCCTCTGGCCAGCGCTCACCAGCCTGCGAAGAGCCCAGGCTCTGATCATCACATTCATGGATTGTGGCTGAAGATGTGACAAGATGCCGGTTCCAGAGAAAGGCCAGGTCGCTGGCACTTAGGACAGGCCCAGCTGGCTGAGTCTTGACGGGCTCACCAGGTTCTAGTCTCTCATCCTCAGCTGTCTGAGTCTCATAACTCCATGTTATCCATATATCCAGAAGAAAGCAGTTGGAAACCAGCTGAGAGAGTGATATAAAAATTAGGACCCATGTGTTAATT
Source organism: Redunca redunca (assembly GCA_006410935.1). Lineage (NCBI taxonomy): Eukaryota > Metazoa > Chordata > Mammalia > Artiodactyla > Bovidae > Redunca > Redunca redunca. The sequence goes on along the minus strand of SJYQ01008866.1, from coordinate 183,977 downwards.
TACTACTTAAAACATCAGTGCCCCAGTGGAGACCTGCATTTGGAATGAACTGGTCAGGGCTATCTTCCTTTTAGGAAAGAGGTTAGGACTATCCCTGCGCTCTGGACTGGATCCACAGAGTGGACCAGCACCTGGGTCCCCCGGGCACTGTGCCTTCTCGTCTGAACAGTGCAGGAAGCACCAACCCATTTCCGCGCTGTGTTCAGGTCTCCACTCTGGGTCCCAGCTCCTCACCTGTGAAAGGAAGGCAGTAGCCAGTCACTTCCTCCTGACTCTCCTCAGACAGATGACCGCAGGTGGAGGGGAAGTGAGAGGGGCCTGGGAGGGACCGCAAGCACAGCCTCACTCCCAGAGCGCCCCACCACCCCGCCCTGGCTGAGGCCACGATTAGAGACTCGGGCCAGACCCGGACTTCGTGCAGCTCCCTGTGGCCAGGATGGTCCCAGACGCTGTCACCAAATCCTCTGCTGTGCTCACCTTGCCTCTCCAAGTTCCAAGACAATTTTTTTTTTTTAATCCAGAGAAAACCATCTCCAAACAGACACTGAAAAAAACAGTTGTGAGGGAACACAAAAATAGGGGCAATGTGCTACCTGAAGGGATGGGTGAGGTAGGGGCCAACTGGTGGCTTGGTCTTGTTTGTTGTCTGGGTGTCCCAGTGACTCCCCAACAAACAGCACCCTCGTCTCTACCCTGGACTTTAGAGGCATTGAGAAATAAATCAAAAGAGGAAAGAAAAACATCCCCTTCTTACAGAGAGGAGCCAGCTTGGAGGATAAGACTCTGGGTCAGGCGTCTTGCTAATACTGAACTCCAGAAAGAGGTGAACTTTGAGAGCCTGCCTGGACCTGCATGGGTGTGGGAACAAGGGTGCATCTGTCTTCGACGGGCAGGGGAGTAAAGGAGGAGGGAGAGGTCAGGACTGTGCTTGGAAAATCTTTCCCACCAGGAGTGAGGAAGAGTCCTTCCCTCTTAACATCAATGGTGGTGGGTTTGGGGGTGCTCGTGGGTTCCTATATACTTGCAACCCCCAGTTTTTTATTAAGTAAGTATGAGGCATCTTTTATCCCTTCCTTCTTTTTGTTTGAAACATTGCCTATATGATACCATGAAAATGTTTCCCTCAAGAAAAATGGTACTGATGAACCTATTTATAGGGCGGGAATAGAGATATAGACACAGAATGAGCATGTGGACATGAGCGGTAAGTGGAGGGTGGGGCAAACTGGAACAGTACCCCTGACTTTTGTACACTACCATGTATAAAATATTAACAGGTAGCTAGTGGGAAGCTGCTCTATAGCACAGAGAGCTCAGTTCAGTGCTCGGTGATAACCTAGAGGGGTGGGATGGGAGTGGGGAATAGGAGGGAGGTCCAAGAGGGAGGGCATATAAGTAAACATACAGCTGATTCTCATTGCTGTACAGCAGAAACTAACACAAAATTGTAAAGCAATTCTACTTTAAAAAGAAGAAAGCAGAAAAGAAAGAAAGAAAGAAAGCACCCCCAGGCCCAGTGTAGTAGCCTCTGTGGGTGCCCACCCTCTCTCCACTTCTCCTGTCTCCTCCACTCAGGATGTCCCATCTCCATTCCAGCAGCTGAGATCTGCTCTGGTTGATGATGTAGAAATGCTCCAGCTCCCTCGCCCTGGGGCTGGGATCATTCTGAAGCTTCTAGAATTTCCCTTCTGGATTAAGCTTCAACTACCCTCAGAGGGAACCATTTGATAAAGTAGCCTGTTTTGGTGACAGTCCCTCTTTTGTCTCATTTCTTTCCCACCTCCCTCCCACTCCAAAATAAACCATCACCCAGGCAGTCCTTGAGTCAGGTCTGCTTCTGGGGGAACCCAAACTAAGGCACTCTGGGCTGAGTGACACTCTTCCTTTTCACTCTGTCCGTGGTATGGACATGGAAAGCACTGGATTTTGAGAGTACACCCTCATCTTGTGACTGACAGTTCTAAGCTCAGTTCAGCCCAGTTGCTCAGTCATGTCCAACTCTTGGTGACCCCATGGACTGCAGCACACCAGGCTTCGCTCTCCATCACCAACTCCTGGAGTTTGCTCAAACTCATGTCTGTCATGTCAGTAATGCCATCCAACCATCTCATCCTCTGTAGTCCCCTTCTCCTGCCTTCAATTTTTCCCAGCATCAGGGTCTTCTCTAATGAGTAGGCTCTTTGCATCAGGTGGCTAAAGTATTGGAGTTTCAGCTTCAACATCAGTCCTTCCAATGAATATTCTGGGCTGATTTCCTTTAGGATGGACTGGTTGGATCTCCTTGCAGTCCAAGGGACTCTCAAGAGTCTTCTCCAACACCACAGTTCAAAAGCATCAGTTCTTTGGCACTCAGCTTTCTTTATGGTCCAACTCTCACATCCATACATGACTGCTGGAAAAACCATAGCTTTGACTATATGGACCTTTGTTGGTAAAGTAATGTCTCTGCATTTTAATATGCTATCTAGGTTGGTCATAGCTTTTCTTCCAAGGAGCAAGCATCTTTTAATTTCATGGTTGCTATCACCATCTGCAGTGGTTTTGGAGCCCAAGAAAATAAAATCTGTCACTGTTTCCACTGTTTCCCCATCTATTTGCCATGAAGTTATGGGACCAGATGCCACGATCTTAGTTTTTTCAATGTTGAGTTTTAAGCCAGCTTTTTCACTCTCCTCTTTCACTTTCTTCAGCAGGCTCTTTAGTTCCTCTTTGCTTTCTGCCATAAGGGTGGTGTCATCTGCATATGTGAGGTTATTGATATTTCTCCCAGGAATCTTGATTCCAGCATGTACTTCATTCAGCCCAGCATTTTGCATGATGTATTCTGCATATAAGTTAAATAAGCAGGGTGACAATATACATCCTTGACGTATTCCTTTCCCAGTTTGGAACTAATCCACTGTTCCATGTCCAGTCCTAACTGTTGCTTTTTGACCTGCACACAGATTTCTCAGGAGACAGGTATGGTGGTCTGGCATTCCCATCTCTTTAAGAATTTTCCACAGTTTGCTGTGATCCACATAGACAAAGGCTTTAGTGTAGTCAATGAAGCAGAAGTAGATGTTTTTCTGGAATCCTCTTGCTTTTTCTATGATCCAACAGATCCCTTTCTTTGGGATTGAAATGAAAATTGACCTTTTCCAGTCCTGTGGCCACTGCTGGGTTTTCCAAGTTTTCTGATAAAACATGGTCCACTGGAGAGGCGAACAGCAAACCGCTTCAGTATTCTTGCCTTGAGAATGCCATGAAGAGTATGAAAAGGCAAAAAGATATGACACTGAAAGATTAACTCCCCAGGTTGGTAGGTGCCCAATATGCTACTGGAGAAGAGCAGAGAAATAGCTCCAGAAAGAATGAAGAGGCTGAGCCAAAGCAAAAACAACATCCAGTTATGGATGTGACTGGTGATGGAAGTATAGTGTGATGCTGTAAAAAATAATATTGCCTAGGAACCTGGAATGTTAGGTCCATGAATCAAGGTAAATTGGAAGCGGTCAAATGGGAGATGGCAAGACTGAACATCGACATTTTAGGACAATTCCAAACAGTTGCCTTTTTATAGGTGGCCAGTCACTTGTCCTGGTTCAAGGACTGTCCAATTCATACCTGCAGTCTTAGTGTCCATCTGCTCTAGCTTTTCTCTTGGAAGAAAGTGTCCCATCTTGAATGATAAATTATATTGTCACTCTGCTTCCCTAGTGGCTCAGATGGTAAAGAATCTGCCTGTAATTCTGGGTTCGATCCTGGGTCAGGAAGATCCTCTGTAGAGGGGAATGGCTATCCACTCCAGTATTCTTGCCTAGAGAATCTCATGGACAGCGAAGCCTGGGAGCTATAGTCCATGGGGTCGCAAAAGAGTCGGACATAACTGAGAGACTAACACTTTCCCATTTTCAGGAAAGCTGTGATCAGCAGAAGGAGTGTGATCTTATAGGACCTAGACTGTTAGAGCTGGAAGGGGTTTGGGATTCATCTAGTACAAGCTATTTGTTTACAGACGAGGCAGTGGAGGCCCCGGGCACTAGGAGCACTGCTCACGGTCAGGCATTTATTGGCAGAGCTGCCCTGGAGGCCAGGTCACCCCCTGTTTGAAACAACCCAATCTTCCTTTCCCTGGGCTTAGAGTCAGGGTCTTCCAAGCAGGCTATAAATTTCCTTTGCCACATTGATCTTACTGTGGAGTCAAAGAAATCTTTATTTTTAATGACTGGCTATGTACTAAATCTCTGATATTAGGAAGCTTGACTAGGGCTTGGGGAAGCCCTATTTCCATTTCATAGTCTGGAAATAAGTTGCCCTGCTGTCCACTAGATGGTGTCCCATACACGTACACACCCCCACGCACACATCCCTGGAGCTGCACAAATAAGCGTGATGTTGGGGAAAGATCTAATCCGCCCCAGTTCAGCAGTCTCGTTTTGTTCACTGGCAGCACACTTTAAAAGAGATTTGGGAACTGGCAGGAGAGGAGGAAGATGGGCCTTTAGACAGTCTCTCTGGTTGCTCTGTTGCAAGACAGGAGGCAGAGAAAAACAGGGGCTGTCGGAGCCACCCTGGTGGGAGGTGGTGGTGGCCTGGACCATGATTCTGTGCGATAGGAACAGAGAGATGGATCTGGAGGCTGGACGGACAGCCAGGCCTAGACGAAAGATCGGATCCGGCACTCCTTGAACTTACTAGTTTCCAACTCTCTTTCCATAAGATGGCAGAGGTGTTAGATTGTCAGTGCCACATCGATACTCAAAGTATGTAGACTTTTTTGGATAATAATGAATAAAACAGCTAAGAGGTATTGAGTGCTTGTGTGAGCCCTTCTAAGTACGTTACGTGTATTCCTTTCCTTTATTCCCCCTCAAACACACATCTTGGGCCCCTGCCTCGATCAGAATCTTCAGGACTGCTGGACCTGAGCCAGTGTCTTTTGAGAAATCTCACTACAGGTGACCCTTATCCACCTCTGGCCCTGGTGGGAGAAGCAGCTGAGACCCAGTCTGTGAGGCTGACTTGGGCCTCTTCCTTGGCAAGGCTGCTGGTCAAGGCCTCCCTGTGGCCTTAGGCCACGTCTCTCTTCCTCTCTAACCTTCTCACTTCAAACTGCCACATACTGCACACGCTCTCTTTCCTCGTTTTTCCCTTTCTTCTTCACAGAACACCTCCAGGCCCTCTCAGTCTCTCTCTGTCCCTCAACCCTCCTGCAAATTGTGCACAGCCCTGGAGTAGATCCGTGGTGGTGGCCCCCGTCCCCTCAGGTGAGAAGGTCTGGCCACCCGTACTCTCCAGAGAGGCCGCCACCCTCACAGCCTGGCTCCTGTCCTCTTGCCGGGCAGCGTCTGGACTCCTCCTCAAGGCCCATAGCCGTGCACCACAGCCCTCCCCTCCCCTTCTTACTGCTCACACCCCGGAGCACACAGAGAGGAGTGGAGGGCCTGGGCCCACAGAGGCCTGAGGGTACTACTGTAGGAAAGCCCTCGCTTTGCTGCCCAACGTCCAACAAAAGTGAGAGCCAGAGCTGGATTTAGTTCAACAACCATTCATCGGGTATTTGCTGCACACCAGTTGCCAAGCTAGGCTTTGGGGTTACCAAGTCTCCTTCCTCCCACCTAAGCACCTCATTTCTGCTCTCAGGTGCAGCCACAAAACACCTGTTACAGGTTACCTGATGTAGAGAAGGTGCCCATGCATTGGTCAGAGGGAAAAGAGGGATGTTAACTGAGGCTGTGAGAGTCCGAGAAAGCCTCCAAGGAACACTACTGCCCCTGAAAACTTTGCTTAAGTGTCACATCCCCCTAGAAGACCTCAAGTCCCATGAAGAAGGCCCTCAGGTGCTCCCAGCAACCCTGAGGTAGGACATAGACAGATCCCTGGGCTGGACAACTGGTGTTTGTCAAGTGGAGTAAAACTGAAGCGTTGTTTTCCTGCACACACTCAAAGGACAAAGCTAGTGGCAGAAGCTGAGCTCTGCTGGAGTAAAGAGATAAGGTGCCCACTCTTGAGGTCAAGGAAAACTTCCTTGTCTGCATATGTGTTGGAAGGCTCCTCGGGGGTCAAAAAGGGAGGGGGCCCCACCTCATAATAAGTGTGCACATGCACCCACAGGCTTCTGTGGTGGGATCCATCTTAGCAAAAAACCTGTGTATGCACATCAAGGAGGGTCACACCTGACTGGTGTGAAAATAGAAACAAGATAATTGACCAAAGGTAAACAAAGACCCAGAAGGACAGTCCTATATAAGTGATTTACATCACCTCTTTACTGCTCCTTTACACTTCTTCATCAGAGAGGACACCCATACCCTTTCTTTCCAGTGCTTATTTCTGCCTTGCTTCTGTCTTAAATAAATAAACTGTTTCTCTGTGTGCTCTCCCATAAATTGTGCTGTGTCTCTAATAAATTTCGTACCTATTTTTGCATTTTTTGCCTCCTTGAAACATTTCTGCTTTCAAACAGAGCAAGAGCCTGGGCCACTTTGCTTCTAACCTCTAGCCCCTGGTCTAGCAGCTAGGATTCCTAGTTTTCATCCAAGCATTGTGTGTGCATACCAAGTTGCTTCGGTCATGTCAGATTCTTTGTGACCCTATGGGCTGTAGCCTGCCAGGCTCCTCTGTCCATGGGATTCTCCAGGCAAGAATACTGGAGTGGGTTTCCATACTCTCCTTCAGGGGATCTTCCTGACCCAGGTATCAAACTGGAGTCTTTTACTATCTCCTGCATTAGCAGGCAGGTTTGTTTGCTTGTTTGTTTTGCCACCAGTACCACCTGGAGATCCCTTTCACTCAAGCTGCTGCTGCTGCTAAGTCGCTTCAGTCTTGCCCAAGACAGCAGCCCACCAGGCTCCCCCGTCCCTGGGATTCTCCAGGCAAGAACACTGGAGTGGGTTGCCATTTCCTTCTCCAAAGCATGAAAGTGAAGATCTCTCTTCAGGACCTCTCGCAGTTGTCTCTCTGAGATCACCCCCATGGCAGTTACTGCATGCTATGGAGAGCTGTGATTCCCAGGGTCCCTCTGCGGTGAGCAACTTCAGGCTGGAACCATGGCCCCACTTCCCACCCCCAGAAACTAGTGCCTGCTGCACAGTAGGTGCTATGTGTTTGCTTGTTGAATGAATAGGAGGTGCCGTTTGAGTCGGGCCTTAGTGGATGGGGAGGATTTAGAGGATAAAGTTGTGGGTAGGGGTGCAGGGAGCGGGAGGTGGGGTCAGGAAGAAAGGAAGCACAGAAAGAGGCCTGGCCACTTTGGGGCCCCCTTCGCTGGTTACTCTCTGGGGCATCTGAGCAGCAGGCCACTGCCCCCACCCCCCTCCACCCCAGCCAGCTCTGCAAGGCCAACCTCCTCTCTTAGAGACAGGAGTGCACACCCAGGGTCTACACCCCCATCCCCTTGTTCTCTGGCCTTAAAGGGGGAGATGTGTGTGGGATTGACACCCCTCCACCTGGGAGTGGACCCCTCTCTCTCCCTCCCCAGCAGCCGTAGCTGAGCCTGTTAATCTCATCTCAGAGCGAACTTTAGAATCACCAGGGAAGCTTTTTAAAAATACTGATGCCTTATTTAATTGGTCTGTGGTGGGGCTCAGGGATCATCACTTTTAAAGCTCCTCTGGTGATTCTAAGTTGCACCCAGCATAGAGATAGCATTGAGCCAGCCCCCAGCTGGGGCAGGATCCACCCCCAGCCAGGAGCCTCTCCCTCCCTCTGCTTTGATCTTCTCCAAGCCCTCTTCCTAGCAGTTTTATCTCAATCAGTACATCCCAGAGCCCTCTTGGCACTGAATTATACCCATCCCAGCAGATGGCTGTAGGGAGAATGACTGAGGCTGGAGCTGTAAAGACATCTCCTGGCAAATAAATTAAAGTGTTCAATCATCCAGCTGAGAGCCAAGGCTAGAGAGATTCTCAGCCCCCAGTCCCGGAGAGAAAGACGGGGGCCCAAGGAGCTTAGGGTAGGGGAGAGCTGGCCAGGGCTGTCTCTCTGAGAAGCCACAGCAGCAGAGGGAGACAAGGCAGTGTGTTGAGAGGAAAGTATCTGGGCCTTTGTCCAGGAACTGCCAGTGGGGACATCAGCGAAGGATCACAGCTTCCACCCACGTGGCCATCCTGTCTGTGGGATGCTGTAGGCAAGTGGAGAGAGAGCTGGTTAGGCACGGTGGTGAGGAGCCAGGCCTGGAGACTAGTGCCCAGCTGTGCTTGGTCTGTTCTTTGATCACAGATGGTTCTCCAGACAGCAGTTCATCTTGGTGCCCTTAGGCAGGAGAACTTTCACACTTACCAGAGAGTCAGATGCCCAAATATGGCGCTTCAAACTAGCATCATCATCCGCACACTCCACTGACCCCCACTTTTGGGCTCTCCAGTTCTGATTCCGGACAGCTCTGAGAAGGCAGTAGTTATCCCAAAACAAACTGGAGTTGCATCTTGGTGGGGGATTTCCATGGCACCTATAATAGCACAATTGCTGGGTTAGACAGCCCGTGCTTGGCACTCTTAAAATTTCACAGCACATGTGCTGAGGTTTGGATTGACATTGTTAAATTGAGTCACCACTCTGGACATATTTAAGAGGTTTTTCCCCACATAAGTGAAAAAACATATATCCTCCTATAAATGAGGAAGTGGGTTATCTGCATCCTCTGGTTAAGAATTTCACTCTGCCTGCACATCCTGGAATCGCGCAGAGGGCGGTGAGGGCCTGGAGGGTGTGGCTGGGCTGCTCCCCGTTCAGGTACCTGACACCCCATGGAAGCATTACCAACGCTGTGCCCATCAGAAGGGAGGCTGGAACAATGAACATGGTGCGTTTCCCAGGGGAGGGCACAGACCTGGGCAAGTACAGCCTGGGGTGAGGACCTTGGGCTGCCAAGAAAGACGATTTATTCCTCACCCAGAGCGGTTATCAATTTCCAATTAGCTGGAGGCGTGGAATTCCAATTAACCCCGGGCAGCTGTGGGCTCCAGACTCCACCATGTTAATGAAAGCCCGGGGCTTGCCGGAGACAGCGATGAATAAGGATGAAAGTCAAATTAGGTTATCCCTAGAGAGGGACATCCAGGCTTTGGTCTGAGGCTGTCAGCTCACCTCTGGCAGAGCTGGGCGTTCCCCTGGGCTGGGCTGCTGGAGATGGGAGATTTTTACCCTTGAAGCTGAGCCTCAGGGCTCTGTACTCCCTTCCAGAGAAGAAAAGAAAATGAAAGTCACTCAGTCCTGTGGGACTCTTTCTAACCCATGGACTATATACAGTCCATGGAATTCTCTAGGCCAGAGTACTGAAGTGGGTAGCCTTTCCCTTCTCCAGGGGATCTTCCCAACCCAGGGATCGAACCCAGGTCTCCCGCATTGCAGGCAGATTCTTTACCAGCTGAGCCACAAGGGAAGCCCAAGAAAACTGGAGTGGGTAGCCTATCCTTTCTCCAGTGGATCTTCTTGACCCAAGAATTGAACCGGGGTCTCCTGCACTGCAGGTGGATTCTTTACCAACTGAGCTATCAGTTGGTAAAGCAGGGGCTTAAGCCAGAGCTATGGGGTTTTCTGCCATCTTGGTCTTGTAGTATGCAGGAACACTGTAGTCCCAGGTCCTGGGAGGGCTCTGGGTGGAGGGCTGCATTGACTATCCACGTATAGATGAGGCAAGGGGACCAGGAATGGCTGGCCCCTCAGAGCGATGGAGGCGGCTTAGACTCCATACTGATTATTCTGATCAGCCTTAGGCTCCAGCTCGTAGACAGAACCCAGCCTGTTTGCAGTAACAGGAAAGGAGGGAACATCGACTGGGGGTAACACCCTTTAGAGTGGCTGTTGCTGGGCAGTCTGTGGGAAGCAACTGACACTCCTTCTGCAGAGGCAGAGCCTCTGGGGAGTGGCAGCTTCCCTTCCTGATTTGCCCTAGTCTATCAGGTGCAAGCAGGCTTTCATAAAACTCAAGGAGACGTCTGCTGAGAACATTAATTCAACGGGCAATGAAGTGCTTCTCTGGGGAACCTCCATGCTTGTTCTTTCCTCCCGCCTCCCGCTTGGCTGCTCAGAGGGGTTGGGTCTGAGTTGTGGTTGGAGCCCAGTCTGGAAGCCCTGGTGACCCAAAGCTCAGACAGCCCAAGGCTCAGGGCCAGCCTTAGGGTGGAAGCAGCTAGGGAACATAACAGAGGAGGTGGGCATGTGGCACCCAGGCCGCTACCTTCATGACCATCATAAACCCTCCCATTACTGAGTGTGTCCAGCACTAGATGAGGAGATGAAGATCTGTGGGAGGATGGAGGAGAATGGGCAACAGAGTTAAACAAACACTTCTTCAGCGAAGCCTCGAGGCAGAAGAGCCAAAGACTTGAGTTGCATTCACAGATGTGAATCCCATGAACCTGGTTCCTTGGCTCGAGCACGGAAGGTCCTAAGAGGAGCTGGGCCTGTCCACAGACCCGGGGGGAGTGGCCTTTACAGAAGCCCTGCCAGTCAGACATTATATCCACCTAAAGACAAAGCATCGTCCCAGGCAAGTGGAGTCCACAGCAGAATAAGGACATAGAGGGAGGCTTCCGTCAACAGATCCCATGCTTTCTGTCCTCACAGCCTGAATCCAGTGGTTCTCAGTCTCTTAATCCTTGAAGAGTCTTGAGGATGAGCTATAAATGTGAAGATGCCCAGGCCTCACTCCCAATTCTGACTAAGGAGGTCTGGAGTGGGCCCCAGGGATCTGCATTTTAACCACGAGAGCCCATGGGCCCATATTTGGGGAAGCATTGCCATGGTCCAGCAAGACAAATAAATGTCATGAAGATTTCCAGTTGCTTTAAATTCTCAAAGAGTCTCAAATTAATTAACAAGTATTTTCTGAGCACCTATAATTATAGCCTTAAATCAGGCCTGGCTTCAGGGGTGAGCACAAGGGTTGTACAGGGCCCCACAGATAGAAGGGCCTGCAGACGTTAGGTTTAATGCTCTGTAGTGGGTGCCCTTGAAATGCTTAGTAACTTTATGAATTTGAGCTTCTGTAAGTGAAGTCTGGTGGGAAAGGATCATGACAAGGACTTGAAGCCTGGATTCACAACCACTGCCTCTGTGGATTAACCATCGGGATCTGGCTCCCAGGCCCTTCTGTGCCTGAACTGTGGCAGTTTGTCTTCCACCCCAACCCCGCTGGCTTGCAGTGCCCCTTGGTGTCTGGTGGCTGCTGGACAGCGGGGCCCAGCCTCTCCCCGACCCCCACCCCCAAGTTCCTGGTGCAGGGTCCGGGAGTGGGGGTCTATGCATTCTGGGAATCACCCCTCTGTTGTGGATTGGGGCAGTGGCCCACTGGGAACAGGAGATGCCTGACTCAAAGTTCCTAGTCCTGGCTTCCTGATCTCCAAAAGTTTCAGTTCCCTGACTTCAATGAAAAAGGTTATTGAACATCTTTCACCTGAAATCTCACTTAATTTTCTTATTTCCTGGTGCCTAGGACACTTGTATGTGTTGTGGTTGTTCACTTGCTCAGTTCAGTTCAGTTGAGTCACTCAGTCGTATCTGACTGTTTGCAGCCCCATGGACTGCAGCACGCCAGATTTCCCCGTCTGTTACCAACTCCTTGAGCTTACTCAAACTCATGTCTGTCATGTCGGTGATGCCATCCAACCATCTCATCCTCTGTCGACCCCTTCTCCTCCTGCCTTCAATCTTTCCCAGCATCGGGGTCTTTTCAAATGAGTCAGTTCTTTGCATCAGGTGGCCAAAGTATTGGAGTTTCAGCTTCAACATCAGTCCTTCCAATGAATATTCTGGACTGATTCCCTTTATGATTGACTGGTTGGATCCCCTTGTAGTTCAAGGGACTCTCAAGAGTCTTCTCCAACACCACAGTTCAAAAGCTTCAATTCTTTGGCATTCGGTTTTCTTTATGGTCCAACTCTTACATCTATACATGACGACTGGAAAAACCATAGCTTTGACTGTATGGACCTTTGTTGGCAAAGTAATGTCTCTGCTTTTTAATATGCTGTCCATATTGGTCATAGCTTTTCTTCCAAGGAGCAAACATCCTTAATTTCATGGTTGCAGTCACCATCTGCAGTGATTTTGGAGCCTCCCCCAAAATAAAGTCTGTCAGTGTTTCAATTGTTTCCCCATTTATTTACCATGAAGTGATGGGACGGGATGCCACGATCTTAGTTTTTTGAATGTGAGTTTTAAGCCAGGTTTTTCACTCTCCTCTTTCCCTTTCTTCAAGAGGCTCTTCAGTTCCTCTTCACTTTCTGCCATAAGGGTGGTGTCATCTGCATATCTGAGGTTATTGAGATTTCTCCCGGCAATCTTGATTTCAGCTTGTGCTTCATCCAGTCCAGCATTTTGCATGATGTATTCTGCATGTAAGTTAAATAAGCAGGGTGACAATATACAGCCTTGACATACTCCTTTCCCTATTTGGAACCAGTCTGTTGTTCCATGTCCAGTTCTAACTGTTGCTTCTTGACCTGCGTACAGATTTCTCAAGAGGCAGATAAGGTGATTTGGTATTCCCATTTCTTTAAGAATTCTCCACAGTTTGTTGTGATCCACACAGTCAAAGGCTTTGGCATAGTCAATAAAGCAGAGATAGATGTTTTTCAGGAACTCTCTTGCTTTTTCCATGATCCAGCAGATGTTGGCAATTTGGTCTCTGGTTCCTCTGCCTTTTCTAAATCCAGCTTGAACATCTGGAAGTTCACAGTTCATGTACTGTTGAAGCCTGGCTTGGAGAATTTTGAGCATTACTTTGCTAGCGTGTGAGATGAGTGCAATTGTGTGGTAGTTTGAGCATTCTTTGGCATTGCGTTTCTTTGGGATTGGAATGAAAACTGACCTTTTCCAGTTCTGTGGCCACTGCTGAGTTTTCCAAATTTACTGGAATATTGACTGCAGCACTTTCACAGCATCATCTTTTAGTGTTTTAAATAGCTCAACTGGAATTCCATCACCTCCACTAGCTTTGTTCGTCGTGATGCTTCCTAAGGCCCTCTTGAGTTCACATTCCAGGATGTCTGGCTCTAGGGGAGTGATCACACCATCTTGGTTATCTGTGACATGAAGATCTTTTTTGCATAGTTCTTCTGTATATTCTTGCCTCCTCTTCTTAATATCTTCTGCTTCTGTTAGGTCCAACTCTTTTCAACCCCGTGAATTGCAGCACATCAGGCTTCCCTGTCCTTCACCATCACCCGGAGCTTGCTCAAACTCATGTCCATTGAGTTGGTGATGTCATCCAACCATCTCGTCCTCTGTCATCCCCTTCTCTTCCTGACTTCAATCTTTTCCAGCATCAGGGTCTTTTCTAATGGGTCGGCTCTTCACATCAGGTGGTGCCCAGTGGTATGTGGGCAGTACTCAAAAAAGTTCTGGGGAGTGAATGAAGAGATGGACAAACCCATTAAGATAGACACTATATTTTCTCTGTTTTATAGGTAAGATAGTGAGGTCTAAGGAGGGCAAACAGTTCACTGGAGGTGGAGAACCAGCACATGGCCAATAAGATTTGAGTGCAAGTTACAACTCCAATGCTTCCACCATCTCCCAAGTATGAAGTCATGGCCCAGTACCCAGCCAGTGCCATTTACTTGTGTAAGCTGGACTTGCTCCTGGCACAGTCCAGGGAGGGGGACTGTGAGCCCAGTGTGAGATTTGTCACTGGATTTTCACTGGCCCTGCTCTCCATGGACCAAGGAGGGAGAGAAGGTGAAGAGCTACGTACTCACTAAAATTCTCTGATTCAAAGGAATCAATTTGGATTCTTCCAACTGCTTAAAACAGAAACCTCGACTCAAAATGACCTAGACAATATTATTATTTCTTGTAATAGAAAGGTTTACAGCTCATCAGACTCTCGGGCTTGATTTCAGGGCTCTTTCTGTCTCTTACTGTGCCGTCCTGAGGGTCAGCAGCTCCAGCTGTGATGTGCAGATGCAATTACTGGGACTGGATTAGACCAGTCATTTGAGGGGAATGAGTGTTGGCGCATCAGCAACTGTGTTTCCAGATCATCAGTGCACAGGCAGCCCTGCTTTAGGACCTCTTTGGAAAACATTGCAGAAAAGAGGCTGTTGTTCCTGCTCTGCCACAGGCCACTGTCAAGCCTCAGCAGCCTGAGGAGGGACTCCAACATATCAGCCGCACCAGCGGTGCCCTCGGGGTCTATGGTCCCAGAAGCAGCAGCGACGCGCCTTCTTGATTCTTGGTGGCCAGCCAAGGCTCCAGCAGCAGCCACTGCTGGAGGAGACTGCATCTGGAGAGGAAGGGAAAGTGACAGCCAGGACTTGCTCCTTAGCACACCTGAGGTACCCCTGGGGAACAACCAAAATAACTGGGCTTTCTGAAGCTGGCTGGTATCTGAGCCTAACAGATGGGAGAGGGTGAGCTAACCGAGCTCGGTTCTCCTTAACAAAGTGATCCTATGGCCTGCAGACACTGGTTAAGACACAGTGCCTGCAAGGGCCCCCATCACGCAGGCTCTCTGCCAGCTCTACTGGGAAGGAGTTACGACAGCTGGGACACAGCCAGGAGAGACCTTGAGCAAACCTTCTCTTTCCAGGTGCCCATGGTCACCAGTGTTACCACTGGCTGTAGTGCCAGGACACTGGGGGATTTTTCTCTTTTCCTCATTCCCCTCTCCTCCTTTTTTGGGGGGAGGGAAGGGTATATTTTTCTATACGGCTAAATTTAAAATTTTTTTCATAGAATTTCCAACTAGATATTATATCTCATGGTCCCAAACTAAGAAAATAATCAAGACTTCCATGGTGGTCCAGTGATTGAGAGTCCGCCTGTCAATGCAGAGGACATGGGTTCAATCCCTGCTCCAGGAAGATCCCACGTGCCGTGGGGCAACTAGGCCCGTGAGCCACAACCACTGAGCCTGCGCTCTACAGCCTGGGAGCAGCAACAAGAGAAGCCACCGCAGTGATTAGCTCGTGCACTGCAACTAGAGAGTAGCCCCCACTTGTCGAAACTAGAGAAAGCCAGCACGCAGCAATGAAGACCCAGCGCAGCCAGAAAGAAATAAAAATCAGTGATGAGTCTTCATTATAGGTCCATCTGCCAGTTTCCCTTCAGGTTCCTCCTCTTTTTCATTATATCTTTTGGTTTATCCTAATATTATAAAAACATGTATATACTTGTAGAGTTTCCTTATGCATATATAAGTAAATGAAACATGAAAAAAAAATTTCTCCTTTTTTTATACATACATGCTGCTCTGTACTTTACCTTCCCCTAACAATATATCTCAGAGGTCTTTATCAGTACAAACAGCATCCTCAGTGTTTGTATGTTTGCCCTGTGTTTTATAATATATTTTAATATCTGGGAGGCCAGATTTAGAACATGATCATACCATGATTTTAAAAAAGTCTCCTATTGATAAGCCTTTAGATTGTGTCCGAACTTTTGCTATTCCAAATGATGTTGCAGTAAAAAGCCTTGTATATATATATTAATTTGCATATGCGTAAGTATTCCTGTAGGATAAATCCTTGGAAGCATAATTGCTAAGCCAAGGAATATGAAGCTGTGCTGTGCTTATCACTGAGTCGTGTCCGACTCTTGGCGAACCCGTGGACTAGCCTGCAAGGCTCTTCTGTCCATGGGGACTCTCCAGGCAAGAATACTGGAGTGGGTTTCCATTCCCTTCTCCAAAAGGTCTTCCCGACCCAGAAGGGATCGAACCTAGGCCTCTTGCATTGCAGGTGGATTCTCTGCTGTCTGATCTACCAGGGAAGCCCATATGAAGCTGTAATTTTGATTAATTCAACAAATTGCCATCTGTAAATGTTGTACTAATCAATACCGATAACAGTGGTTTTCCTCACAGTTTTGCCAACAGAATTTTGTTATCAAATTTTTGGAATTTTATCAATCTGATAGGTGCAGCATATCTCAGTATAGTTTTAAAATCTTCTTTATTGGACTAAATTTCCATACATAAAATGGACTTATTTTAATTGTACCCTTTAAAGAATTTTTTTCTGAATCGTTAACATTCTTTTTTTAAAATATTTATTTTATTTATGACTGCACTGGGTCTTCATTGCTGCACACAGTCCTTCTTTAATTGTAGCAAACTGGGGCTACTCTCCAGCAGCGGTGCATGGGCTTCTTATTGTGGTGGCCTCTCCTGTTTCAGAGAACCAGCTTTAGGACCTGTGCGCTCATTAGTTGTAGCTCGGGGCCTCCAGTGTTCAGCGTCAGTAGTTGTGGTACCCAGATTTAGTTGTCCTGTGGCATGTGGAATCCTCCCAGACCAGGGATCGAACCTGTGTCCCCTGCATTGGCAGGCAAGCTCTCAATCACTGGACCACCAGGGAAGTCCCTTTTAAAGAGTTTTGACAAATGAATGTACCTCTAAAATCAACACCTCAATCTGATACGTATCTCTGAGTTCTGTAGAAAGTAAGGTCCCCACCCAGGGAGAGGATGGAAAGGTGATGTTGACCTTTTCAGATCCTTGTGACTTCAGTCAACTAAAGCTTGGACTCTGTCAACCTTTGCTCCAATTCTATGTTGAATTCTCCTCTGCTTAAGCTCCTTTATGGATACACCTGTTCCCTTGGCTTAAAGCTTCCCCAATTGTGTTGTTGGGGAGATACTGCTTTGGGAAAGATCTTTGTACTTTTCTTACTTGTTCCAAGCAACGAATCCTTCTTTCTTCAAATCTCTGGCTTGGTTTTGTCTTTTTTTCTCAACAGCCACTGAAAGGTGAACTCAGTTTTTGGGGTGACACCCCAGAGATGGAGATGCAGGCTACGGCATCAGTGGCCAGTGATCTCCATGCAGCCAGTAGCCCAAGCCTGAGAGGTGAATGAACTGGACTCGGGATGTGTAATTTTATGGTTCCTTTTCTTCTTTTATTTGAACATTTGATTGTATGCTGTTGTGTGGTGTGAGGCATGGCTCCTATTTAATTATTTTTTTCCAGATGACTATCTGGTTTTCCCTACTCCATGTTTTGAATAGTTCATCTTTTCTTCCATCAATTTGAGGGCCTCTTTTATCATATACAAAATTCCTATACTTGGGGGCCCGTTAAAAAATTTCACTCTGTTTCGTTGGTCTGTGTGTTTGAGTTGTTTTAATTACTAAAGTTTTATATAGACATATTTTAATATCTGGGAGGCCTCATCTCCTAGCATTGCTTTTCTTCTTCAGCATTTTCCTAGATATTCTTGTTCATTTTTTCGTTTAAACTTTAACCAGCTTGTCTGGTTAAAAAAATTAGTATTTTGTTGTTGTTTTTGTGATTTGTAATGGGCTGTCTCAATTTTATAAATTAAATTTTGGAGAATTTACATTTTTGATTATGAGTCTTCCTATCTAAAAAATGGCATAATATTCCATTGGTTCCAGCCTTCCTTTGTGTCCCTCCATATGTTTTAAGGTCTTGCCCAACTCTTACTACATTCATTTCTAGTTGCTGGCAGATAGTAGGATTTTTTGCCTACTTCTTTTTAACTTGAATTTGAAAGAAAAAAAGTTGAATATATAAACTTTTTAATTAAAAGTAGAAATAATTAATCTGTAAAAAGAAAAGAAAAGGAGAAAAAAATGAATATATTTTTAAAAATAAAAGCCCCAAACCAAAGCTGGACTCTGAAGTAGGCTGAGTTCTGGTGGCTAAAAATGCTGATGGAGGCTGCTCTGCTCTCCTCTCTGTAGTGGGTTTGGTCCTGGGGCTATGGAGTCCTGGTTAGTGCTTAGCCTGAAAGGGAAAGGTGGGGAGAGGGTTGGGACTTCTGTCCACTCAGCTACTTTGGAGTCTATACTTGCCTGAGGCTATTCCCACAGCAGAGAATCCACTTCACCCAAACTCCTAGGCTAAACAACCTCGCCTCGCTGAAGAATAAACACACTTTGAGAAACTTCTTGTTCAGCCAAACTCAGTTCCACTCATGGGTGGGAAGGCCCAGGTAGGGGCTCACATGAAACTTTGCCCTGGGGTCCATTTTTAATATCTGTGCAACACTGTGTGAAGCAATAACCTTGCCTGCTGAGTACTAGGCACAAAGAAGCTGCTTTGGCCAGTTCAGTGTGTTGAGTGGTGATTGGTGGGGAGATGGCAGGAGGCGGGGAGAAGAAAGCTTGGGAAGCATCCTGAGCTCTGGGGCCATATAGCAAGTCAGCTTTGCTCTACAAGACCTCTGTTCACATGTTTTCTCTCAACGTCTTCTCCTCTTCAGGCCAAGTGTCATGGTAGAATCAGGGGAGCCCTCTGACTGTCATATAAAGTCTCTCACTTAATGTTTTTATGAAATGGAAGTTTCTTCCCATAATTGGCTTTCATACATCCTATAGCCAGCTTTGTTTTATCTAGTCCATTCTTCGTTACACTATTTTAACTTGTAAAACTATTTATATATTAAATTTTATTAAAAGATATTTTGGTGAATATTTTTATTCTATAATTTTGTTGCAGGAAGGGGGACCCCCTTCCAGGGCCCTAGAGTGGGCTCTTATCTAACACTCAGACTTCCCTGGTGGTCCAGTGGCTAAGACTCTGCACTCCCAATACAGGGGGCCCTGGTTCAATACCTGGTCAGGGAACTAGATCCCACATGCCACAACTAAGAGTTCGAATACCACAACTAAGGAACCCACGTGCCACAGCTAAGACCCAGCACAGCCAAATTTTTTTTAAAAAAGCAAATATTAAAAAACAAACAAATAAAAAATAACACTCAGAAATAAATTGTCTGAGGAGACACACGTGTTGAAAGTCTTTGTTGGGAAAGAGCACCCAGGCAGAGAGCGTCAGGGTAAGGGAATCCAGGAGAACTGCTCTGCCATGTGGCTCACAGCCTCAGGTTTCAAGGGGATGGGATTAGTTTCTGGGTTGTCTCTGGCCAGACATCTTGCTTGGCACATGTTTGGTCTCACTCAGGTCAGAACTCAGGTTCCTGCTGACACATGCTTCTCTCAGCCAACATAGACGCCAGGGCAAAGGATTCTAGGAGGGTGATAGGCCAATATTATGGGCTGGTGTCTCCTCCCTCTTTTTGGCCCTTCCTGAATTCTGGTTAGTTTTCAGAGGCAGCACCGTGTTCCCCCCAGGGACCTTCTGTTGTGAGACAGCACATGTGCGTGGTTATCATTGTTCTTGGCCAAGACAGGCAGTTTTGGTCAATGGGTTGGGAAGATCCCTTGGAGAAGGAAATGGCAATCCACTCCAGTACTATTGCCTGGAAAACCCCATGGACAGATGAGCCTGGTAGGCTACAGTCCATGGGGTCACCAAGAGTTGGACACGACTGAGCAACTTCACTTTCTTTTCTTTCTTTCTTTCCCTAATAACTTACAAGTGTACAAGTGAAAGTCGCTCAGTCATGTCTGATTCTTTGCAACCCCATGTTGTATTCAGTCCATAGGATTCTCCAGGCCGGAGTGGGTAGCCATTCCCTTCTCCAGGGGATCTTCCCAACCCAGGGATAGAACCTAGGTCTCTAGTACCAGCAGATTCTTTACCAGCTGAGCCACAGTCTTATCCAAGAAGGATGAGGCAGGAGTCAGATGAAGAGGGGAGGTTCTGGATACCTTAGGGCTATCTTTGGACAGCTTGTTTTGAATAATGTAACTCTTGGTTCCTTCCTCCCCTGTGCTCATCCCATCCCACCCTCCCTCCAACCCCTGCCCT